>SJXQ01001521.1:215134-244411 GCA_006408695.1 Aepyceros melampus | reverse complement strand
CGGCGCAGGTCATGCTGTACCGTAGCGTTGACGCTGAGGTGCTCACAGAAGAATCCAGGGCTGAACACGAGAAGCAGAACCTACTAAATCTCCCTAGAGTATTCTTCTGCCTTTAGTTTTTCTATAATGGATCAGAACCTGAGGCAGTTTTATCTGCACGCCCACTTTTCCCAGACCTCTTGGTTCTTGGCACGTAGCTCAGCAGCAGGGCGTTCCCTGTCCCGCCTCTCACGTGCCTGGGACTTGCAGGTCTCATCGATGACAACGAAAGCCCGGAAGCAGCTGCTCTTCGAGAGCTCGAGGAGGAAACCGGCTACAAGGGCGATATTGCTGAGTGCTCTCCAGGTTTGTGCTGCTCCCACAAAACCAGCCGAATGGTCGATTGTTCTGGGTGTGAAAGGATTGATTCTTTATGTTGGGAATTCAGATGGCTTCTAATTCCCTGAAGACAGCACAGATGAAGGCTAGTCATCTGTAAGTGAATTGCTTCCCCCCTCCCCACCATGAGAGCACAGCTGAAAAAAAATGACCGGAAGTTGGAGAAAAATTAGGGTGCCTTTCAGGGTTTCCACATTCTAAGCTTTATTACTTGTCTCACCCACATGCCACACTTGTTAGTAGGGGACTTTCTTGATGTGGTGAAAGGATTTTACCTCTAACCCCTCAGACTTATCAAACTTCCCTCAGGAACTCGGGGGAAAAATGAGTACTGATTACACACGTGCTCTGCAGCCTGACAGCAGCGTGTGTACTAAGCAAACAGGAGAAACTAGTTCTCTCGCGTGACTTCCATGTTAAGGATGAGTCACAGGCTGACTCTTCCTCCAGAGACAGTTCAGTGATGAATGACATCTCACTCAAGTCCAGAAAGGTGACCCGCTGCCTCTCTCCCCAGCTGTCTGCATGGATCCAGGCTTGTCAAACTGTACCGCACACATCGTGACCGTCACTATCAACGGAGATGACGCTGAAAATGTAAGGCCTAAGCCAAAGCCAGGTACGTGTGGACTGGCTGCGGTGGCGTGGTTGCGCTGCACCGAATATCTTTTAGCATACTACTAGTTTGACTTTTATTAACAGAATAATGGTCTTTTCACAGATGCTTCGTCAGCACACTTGGCTATTTTTCTAATCTTGTGTATTTAACACTTTTCTTACAGCACGTCCTTGATTTTTATGCTTTATATAAAATGTTAAATTATCTATTTCATGTTTTCTGTATGGTGTTTATTCCCACTTAAGAGCTACAGACCTTAAATAGTAAACAGTGAAAATGTTCAGAATCACTCTGATTTCTGTCTCCTACCTATACTGTAAGAATGGCAGGAATGTATGGCACAGCACTGTATTACCTGTTCCTTACTGAGTTCCTTGTTTAGTGACGCTTTGGGGAAATTCTTTGCCCCGTGTTTCTCAGCAGGCTTGGATTCAGAGGCCATAATGCCTGTCATTTCCATGTGCTCTCCCGGACCCGTGGAGGGTGGTGACGATACAGACTGCACCATACTTCATGTGTCAGAGTGGAGGGCTTCCACTTCCCGGCCCTTTCAGTTCCTCAGTGTTGCCGGGTTCCCATCGCAGCTAATTTGAAGTGCTCAATGTTCATAGCAGCAGATGTAACATGCTGAGGAAGAGTTTGGCAGTTCCTCAGAGAGTTCCACATGGAATTAGCCTGTGACCCAGCAATTCCACCCCTAGGTGAATCCCCGGAAGAATCAAAAGCAGGGGCTCCAATAGATATGTGATTCAGCATCACTCACAATACCCAAAAGGTGGAAACAACCCAAGTGTCCATTAACAGAGGGGTAAACAAAACGTGGCCCATTCTAACAGTGGAATATTATTCAGCCAGAAAGCAGTGACGCAGGCTGATACATGAAGCTTGAAAGCAGTGAAATTAAGCTGGACACAAGAGGGCAAATATTGTGTGATCCCACTGATAGGAGATACCTGTATACTATGATACCTACCTATTTCATAGAGACAGAAGGTGGAATCAAGGTCACCGAGGAGTGGGGGATGGGGAATTCTTATTCAGTGGGCACACCTTTCTTTACTGGATGATGAAAATGTTCTCATGATTGCACAGCAATGTGAATGTGTTCAATGCCACTGAATGGGTACCTTCAAAAATGATCAAATTGGTAAGTTTTATGTTATATATGTTTTAACAGTTTAAAAATACATATACAAATGTGTATATATATCTCATAGAATATGCTTTAAACTTGGCTATTAAAACATTTGATTTGGAGAAGAATAACATCGTACTGTTCGGATTTTTTTCTTTTAACCATGTTTATAAATGAAATTAGTAGAGACCCAGGTTTCTGTGAAATGCTTGTAGCCTTGTCATGTCTTACACAAAAGCCATGCAGTGTTTGACCACTCTGGGCCTTGCTGAAATGTCCTCTACTGTGTGTTTTCAGGAGATGGAGGTACGTCGTCATACCCCGGGGGCTGACCTTGTGCGCCGTGCGCTGCGGCGGGAGTGGCTGAGGCATCGTGAGTTGCTCGGGTGGGCTCACCTGGTGTCTGGCTCTGTTTTCACTTGTACTTTGTTTGTTTAGAATTTGTGGAAGTAATTTCCTTACCAAAGAATGACCTGCTGAATAGACTTGAGGGTAAGCACTCTTGATTATCACCTGACTTTCTCTGTTTTTCCCACCCCTAACCCCAACAAAGGAGAAGGCGATGGCACCCCACTCCAGTACTTTTGCCTGGAAAATCCCATGGACGGAAGAGCCTGGTAGGCAGTCGATGGGGTCGCAAAGAGTCGGACATGACTGAGCGACTTCACTTTTCACTTTCATGCATTGGAGAAGGCAATGGCAACCCACTCCAGTGTTCTTGCCTGGAGAATCCCAGGGACGGGGGAGCCTGGTGGGCTGCCATCTGTGAGGTCGCAGAGTCAGACACGACTGAAGCGACTTAGCAGCAACCCCAACAAATGGGGTACTAAACATAATTGTTTCCTTGTTCTTCCTCATTAAATACCTAGAAACTGTTATAAAACTGCAGGTGACCTCTGATGTCTCCTTTCTGGGTGGCAGAGCATTTGAAAATACAAAACATTACGCATCAAGTCAAAGTCATGGCCACCGTCACGGCAGCACAGCTCTGAGGCCCACAGGTCAGACTGGGTTGAGGCTCAGCTGACTGTGTATTAGTTACAACTTGGAACAAGTCCCTTAGCTTTTCTCATTAAATGGGAACAGTAAGACAGCCCCTGCCTCTGAGAAGGCAGGAGTAAACCTAAACGGGATAATGTTGCCACACAGATGCTGGAAGGTTATGGTCTGTTTTCGTTTTTTATATTAGAATAATATCCCTTTTTTAAAAAATTCCTTCCTCTTCTTTCCAGCTAACTTCTCTTCCAGCCTTGTGGGGGCAGACTATTGAGGATGGTGGAGAGGAATCTGTAGATAGAGAAGTGCAAGGGGCAAAGAAAGCCCCTTTACTAGCCAGCTTTACTAGCATCACAACATAGTAATCATTATTTATTCAGCAAGTTACTTTTGGGAAGTGGGCAAGAAGGCCTTTGGAGCTCAGTTTGCTATGAGGATAGTTTTCAGCATTCCCCCACCCCCAGCTGGCACGGATGAGCAAGTGGGAACCCTGTCTTTGAGGGTCAGACGGTCTCTGAGCTTGTTGCTGAGCAAGCGCCTGGAAACAAGGGGCAGATTGCCATCTGAATAAAACAGAAGTCCTCACGAAAGCCCCTTGAGGTCTGATTCTGAGACCTCGCTCCAGTCCCTCTGAATACACAGCTTCATCTCCATGTGGAACACGTGTGTCCCTGACAGTGGAGAGAAGGCGTGAGTCGTCATCGCTGGGTGGTTTAGAGCAGCAGAACCCTGCAGTGAGCCATCCACGAGGTGATGGATGGATCTGTAGACTTAAAAGCTTCACTGTTTTCACATTAAAATCATCACCTGGCTTATGTGCTCTTCCGTCTCTTTTCTTGTTCCAACTCTTCCTTGTTCTTGTCTCGTGCTGGAGACGTAATCCTGCTCTTCCATGCTGTATTCTTCCGCGAGAGTAAGCTCCCCGAAGGCAGAAAGTGTCTTACTAACACATCACCGTTCACCAGCTCCTAGCCCAGGAACGGCACCCGGGGGCTGCTCAGTGAACTCGGGCTGACTGGTAAGGGGTATTATTATCCGTTTTCGACTTGGTTATCTGACTTATGCTCTTCACCTCCTCTAGCTCTGATAGCTGAAGAACATCTGATGGTGGACGCCAGGGTCTATTCCTACGCTCTGGCGTTGAAACACGCAAACACGAAGCCGTTTGAGGTGCCCTTCCTGAAGTTTTAAGGCCGAAGGACAGTAGCCGTCCTTTTGTAAACAGGACACCAGGCCTCCTTCACTGAGACTTCATAATCAGCTTAGTTGTAATGGAGATTTGAAATTAGCTTTTTCTTAAAATAAAACAACACAGAATGCATGTGGTGGTATGGAATTGTAATTACAGGTAAGCTGTAGCCATCATTTAAATGCTAGACTCCAGCTCATATTAACAGAGAAGAACACAAAATGCTGGTATGTTAAATCCAGCTGTTAAAAAAAAGAAACCTCAGGTATTACTTTTCTAATCCAGGAGATACATAGGAAAATAGTCCTGAATATCCAAATTAGGTCATTTCTTCCTAGTCCCTACTAAAAACTATGTATGCAAATAACCATATAAGGTGTCAGTTTTTTTTTCTTTTAAAGCCACATCTCTGTAGGGACTTTCATGGCCTCTCGTGACTGAATTATCTACTATATGGAATTAATCTGCATAGCAGAGGAGATAGGAATAACATTTGTGATAAGCAGATGTTTCCACTTGGAGTCTGTAAGAGGCACCTACCTGCTGGAGGTTGACCAGCTCTTATATAATGAAAAATGGTCGATTCATTAATGAAAATACAGGGCCCTGTTCTCAAGCATGAGTGTATACTTTGGAATCTCATTTCTTATCCTCACCTCAAAAGGTACTTAGTTTCTAAAAACCATATCCCTAGTATTCCTAGATTTACATGATTTAGTATCATGTAATTTAGTATCCCTGATTTACATGATTTGGGGCACTGTCTTGGTGCCTCAGATGGTAAAGAATCTGCTGCAATGCAAGAGACCCAGGTTCAAACCCTGGGTTGGGAAAATCCCCCGGAGAAGGAAATGGCAACCCACCCCAGTATTGTAGCCTGGAGAATCCCATGGACAGAGGGGCCTGGTGGGCTACAGTCCATGGGGTCACAAAGACTCGGACACAACTGAGCGACTTTCTTTCACTTGGTGTTGAGCAGTGCATGTAGCCAGCATGGTTGGCAAGTGTGTATGCTCTTTAAAGGGAAATACGGGGCATGGTTTCTGGCTCGTGTCCCGCCCCCCCCCATCCTCAAGGTCCACCAGTGTCACTGGCCACCTTGCCTCTCAAGCTTGCCTCCTGTGTGGCCTCCCGCGGCCCCAGCATTACTGCCTGCTACGTGCACAATTCTCTGTGTGGTTCTCATTGGCTACCCCTGAATCTTGTTTCCAGTCCTGGACCCAGAGGTCAGCCAGGCCCCTCATAACCATATAAAATCAGGGGACTAATGACAAAAATGCCAGAATATAGTTTGTCTACAGGTTCACTGTCTTACCTAGAGGTATTTTTATGAGCAAAAATAGATGTTTATATTGTACGTCCTAAACAAGAATGGGAAGAACTGTGGAACCAGTCAACTTTATGTATCGTCTCCTCTCTGAATACTGTGAAGATTCAGCCCCAACCAGGTGCTCTAATGGGAGCCTTCCCCCAGTGCCTTTAAAAAAAAAAGTCCTTATTTTTAATCATGGGCATCATGATTCTCCAGAGACTGTAGTCCTTTCCCTTGAGGACTCAAGGCTCTTGTCGTTACTCCTTCAAAATCAGGAGGTGCTGAGGGATACAGAAAATATGCAGGCCCAAGCACAGACCTGTCTCCAAATAGGACAACTCTTCCAGGACCACTCCCATGGCACTGATAAAGCTACTCTAAAAGCTGGTGCAGGGAAGAGACTTGTAACCCACCTGTCCTTTGTGCCTTTTCCTTTTCCTAAGGGCACAGTTTAGAAGTGATAGCCCTAATGCAGTTTATGTTCTCCGTATCAAAGGCTATGCTTGGAAATTTGGTCAGTTTGAGAAGTGGCGGTCTATTTTCACTGGCTGGCCCTATGGTATCGGTATTTACAAGTTGAAAGTTTAGATTAAAACCAGTATTCCCACCTTCTCTGGGGATAAACAACTGTAACACTGGGTCTTACTTCCATGTAACAGTGGTCCAAGGCCCCCAGGAACTGCTTTCCAGTCGACATATCTACTGTTCTATCCGCCTGTATTTTCTCTGCCTCCATGCTCCTGAAATTAGTTAGCTGGCTTTGTGATCCTCAGCTAAAGGAGATAAGCTTCCTGTACTTACTAAGAAAGTCAACCATGACAGAAAACCATACTAATGAGAAAGTCATCCTTGAAAAATTAAGTTTGATCTTTTTGGACAATAAAAAAAGCACAATAAATAAAAATGAATTACTTCTAAGAACTCTGCTGCTTCAAGTAGAGCCTGGGACACTGAGAACATTTTTTCCCTATTCTTTCCAAATGTCAGTTACAAAACTAAGTGCCATTTTGTTGGTCACTGTGTCTCCATATTTTTAGGATTCAACTAATACATTTGCAATAGATATCTCAGGATGAATTTTGTATGAATACAATGGATCTATACAAGTAATCTTAGAAATCTTTTAATATCAGACTTTATTTTTCCAACACAACTGAAAGTTTTATTAAATAAAATTTTATTGTCTACTGTTTACACTCATGTTGCTGCTGTAAAGTACAACAACATACACAAATTCCTAGCATGAATTACTCGTTGTTCACCCCCCACTGAACTACAGGCATTGCTTGAGAATTTGATGTTTGCTTTAGGAATTTAAGGAAAAAAAACGGGGGCATATTATCTTGAAGGGTATTGTCAAGTGACCTGTTGGAATTCAAAGGCATAGCCAATACTGCAAAACAGCACCGGCTGTGCTGTCCCTAGGAGGAGAGGGGAGCGGAAAACAACAAGAGGGACTGAGCAGTTGTTTCTGGTGACAGATGGGACTGAAAGCTTGATTCTGCCCCCCAGGACGGAGTGGCCGTTTGCGGAGGAACAACTAAAATGGGGGAGGGTGGGAATGTGGATACTATGAGTTAAAAAAGTACAAAAAGTAATTATATCTAAAATATAGATTAGATATAAATGCTCCAGAACTCGTTAAATAAGCTCAAAAATACTGGAAAGTGGCAATTTGAACTACATTTATTTTTAAACAAGTGGGGGGAAACTGAGTGTTTTGAATGTCATGTGCAAAACTGATCCACGTCACCATCTCACCGTCACGATTGAACATGGCAAGGCGGGTACACTGGTTTCCAGCATCACAGGCAACACTGCATGTATGTATTTTAATGAGTAATGTAAACTTCAGTGTTAAGGCAGCTGGTACTAACGCTGCACACAGGCTTAGCTCCGTGCCCATTGCAGGAATGGGGCGGTCAGCACTTGAAAACAAACTGTGAGAGAAGGAAAGGGGAGCCAGCATTATCTGACAAAAACAATGCGTCCAAATATTTTTCCTTTCAAACACACAAAAAGAAATATTGGAACACTTAGAAAAACAAAGCACCCATCCCGCCAACTTCAGCCTGTTCCTTAACAAATATTTCAAAATATTGATAAATAATAGTGACTGCAAGCAGAATTCCAGTGCCAGAGCCAATGGCCCCGAGGAAGTCGGCCAACACCGACAGGGCGCCAATGCATAAGCCCCCAAATGCAGCTGCTGTGGGGATGTACCTGGAAGACAAAAACCCTGAATCAGGCGGAGCAGCAGAAGGGTGAATCAACTAAAGGGAACTGTCCACGGTACTGACGGCTCATCTGGGGCCACCCAGTTAACATGCTGATGAAAACTGATGAAGGGCGTGATCGGACTCATTTCAAGAAACCGGTTAACAGCCAAGAAAGGCAATACATGATTTTCATGCCAGAAGAGGAGAATCCTCAACTGTCACTTCAGTAGTGGAATATTTAGTATTGTTTGTAAGTGGGTAACCTTTTAGCTCCCTCTTTTAGATAAGCAGTGAATTTCAAAATATTTTCCTAAGTAGCAAATTTATGGATAAGATTTGGATGATCCTCTTTAACAGTAATTCAGCCTTGGCAACATGTTGGAATCACCTGGAGAACTGTTAAAAATAACAGGACTGTGGGACTTCCCCAATGGTCCAACAATTGAGACTTTTGTCTTCCAATGCAGGGACGTGGGTTCAATCCCTGGTGGAGGAATTAAGGTCCCACAAGCCCTGGGGTGCAGCCAAAAATTTAGAAAGCAAACAAAATATAATGAGATTGTATTTAAAATACTCCAGTCAAGGGGAAAAAATAAGGAGGGGGGATAGGGAAGACGGTAGAGGAAACAAGAATGGGAGAATGGTAACAACTAAAGCTGGATGCAGCTGGGACCCAGAGGTTCACTTTACCATTCTCTATATCCAGTCTATATTCTAAATAAATAAAATACCAATGCCTTTTCAACAAGTGCTTCTGGAACATGTGGTTTATCTACATGGAAGAGAAGGAATCTGGACCCCTTTCTCACACCAAACACAAAAATTGGCTCAGAGTGGTCACAGATAGCAACCTAAGGGGATAAATTTTTGTGACCTTGGTTTCTTAGCTACAACACCAATAGCAGCACAAAGCAGAAATAGAAAAACTGAACTTGATCAAAATTAAAAACTTGTGCATCAGAGGATGCCATCAAGAAAGTGGGAAGATGACCCATAGAATGGAACAAAATGTTTGCAAATCATATACCTGACAAGACACATCCAAAATAAATTATTTTTAATCTTACAATCCCAGAAACAAAAGATAACCCAGTTACAATCTTTAAGTATGCAAAAAGATGGAAGAGACATTTCTCCAAAGCACAGACTCAAATGGCTAATTAACACATGAAAAGATGCTGAACACCATTACTCATCAGGGAGAAGCAAATCAAAACCACAGTGAAAAAGGAACACCACAGTGTAAAAGGAACACCCCTATGAGATAACACTCATACCCACTAGGTGGCTAACATCAAAACAAGAATTAGTGCTGGTGAGGACATGCTGGGAGCTGGGGGTGGGATGGAGATGGGGCAGCCGCTCTGAAAGAGTTTGGCAGTATCTCAACATGTTCAATACACAGTTGCTACATGACCCAACAATTCCACTCAGCAAAATGAAAACATACATCCACACAAAACCTGTACAAGTATGTTCACAACAGCAGTATTCATGACAGCCAAAAAGTGGAAACAATCAAAATTTCTATCAACAGGATAAACTGAACATGGTTATAGCTATACAAGGGAATATTATTCACAAAGGATGAACCCTGAAAATATTACACTAAGTGAAAGAAGATATTCACAAAGGATCACATATAACTTCATTTATATGAAATGTCTAGAACAGGCAAATCTATAGAAAATAAAAAGCCTGAGGCTGGGAGTTGGGAGGGCTGGGCAGAAATGGGGAATAACTAAATGGTTTCCTTCTGGGTGATGGAAATGTTTCTAAAATTGTAATCATTACACACTCAAAGTATACTAAAAAAAAAAAAAAAAAAAAACACCACTAAACCATATACTTCAAATGACTACATTACAGGATATGTGAATTATATCTCAAAAAAGTTATCAAAAAATTAAAAAATTGATGCCTGGGACCCACTGCAGACAAAGTAAATCACAACTTGTACAGGTGAGATAGCAATAATCTTTAACAGCTCCCAGGTGATTTTTAGTGCAGCCAATCAACAATGGGAACCTCTGACCTACAGCATTTAACAAAGGGTGAGTAGTGAAGGGAACACAATTTCAATTAAAACAATCATTTAGATGTCAATTTTGATGTGGAGAATAATTCAATTTTGCATTAAACTTTGATTCTTTTGTGGTAAGCAGAAGAAAAATGCTTCAAATATGAACTTAAAAATTGTAATATCTGACAGCAAATAAAAGCTAGATCAAAAAACCAAGTACATGTGCACTGTCTGTAATACCCTCGCCCCCGGCCCCACCTATCAAATACTGGTTTGAACATAGGTTCCTTACCTATTAAGCTCATGAACCATGGAGGTATCTCTGTGGCCCCTCATTACCATTTGTTGTCTTTAAGCTGTTTAGCTACCTGTGAAGAGAAAAACAATTTTTAAAATCAAACTCTATTTTACTTGCAGGTTCTATGAGACAGGATTGCCTTATACCAACAAGTCAAGTGTAAGAAGGCTGAAGGAGGCCTGTCCTAGCATCATTCCCGTGCTACCGTGCTGCACAAGCACGGCATGTGTCTCTTAAGCTGAGGTTTCCCAATCTGTTTTTTGTCACCTCCATAAGGGGAACTAAGGAATAAGACTTTGTTGGGCAGGGTTGAGCTTTAGAAGGTCACAAACCATTGTAAAAATCTAAGAATTTTTCACTTTCCAGGAACTAGTTTTTAACTCCTTAGGGGTGACATTACCTCATGAAGAATGTACGAATTAAAGAGTTTAAATTACAAAAGTGTTATCAATTATCATTTAACACCTAAAAATTATGAATTTTTTTCATTTTCAAATAAACCAAATACTTACGTCTTTGGCTGAGGAACCAGACACCTCTATCCACGTCTTAGAAAAGAATGCACATGATCCCAGCATGAAGATGATATAGACAACCACATGGACAGGATCCTCAAATATGGCGCCCATGGACTCAGGAGGAGAAAGGTAGTAACAAAGGCCCCCCACTGGGTAAGACCGAGCAGGTCCTCCCCCACTGACATCCTACAGAACAAGGTAACAAGCATAAATGGTCACATTTCTGTGACTTCAAACTCCTCAGAAAGTATAACAATGTCTTAAGCTCAAAGCGCCTACAATTTATGGTTCTATGTAACTTAACGATTTACTTTTGTATCTAAAATATCTTCACTCTTACAAAATTATATAGTGTCTATTACATAAAAAACACTGCGAATATACTAATGAAAGAGCAATTTTTTAAAAAACATTGTAATACAACTATGAGAAGACTTCCTTCTCTTCCTGAGGACAGGAATATGGTTACATTTGCATCAATCTCTGATAACATTTAAAATATGAAATTTTATGAATTATGTAAGAGTACACACACATTTCTTCACTATGAAGAATGAATCAACTGAAATATTAACACAAGACTAACACATCGCTACCTAAACTCTATATTTATTATAAAGAAGTCTTTTAATAAATATCTGTAATTAAATTGTTATCCACACAAACATTTATGAATTCTTACAGTCAAAGAAATGGGATTAACATATATTTGTTTACATTAAATGAAAGTTCCAGGCATACAGGGTCAGAAAGCAATTTTTGGATGCAATGATTAAAATGTCTTGTTCCTGAAATTACAATTTCCAAATGATTCCTTTACTGTGCCCCTAGAATCACTAATTCCAAATCAAATGCCCTGTTTATAGACAAATTAAACTTCCCAATAATTCTCTTTAAAGAAAATCTCATTGAGATCACAACACAATCTATACAACTGAGTAGTTGTACAGATTCATTACTGTGAAATCATAGTAGTAATTACTGCCAAAGTTTATCCTAGGTGGCGCTAGTGGTAAAGAACCCTCATGCAATGCAGGAGACACAATGAGACATGCATTCAACCCCTAGTCAGGAAGATCTCCTGGAGAAGGGCCTGGCAACCCACTCCAGGATTCTTGCCTGAAGAATCCCATGGACAGAGGAGTAAGGCAGGCAGTCCACAGGGTCGCAGAGTCAGACATGACTGAAGTTACTTAGTATGCACATCAACTCTTAAGGGGAGGGACAGCCCTTTCCCCCACCACAGGTAATCCAATTTCTGTAAAATGAGTGAAAAAGGAGTCTAGTTGATCCTTGAACAGTTGCAGGGGTTGTGGCACTGACTGTCCACGCAGGCAAAATCCATGTATAAGTTATGGTTACTCTTCTGTGTACACGGCTCCTCTGCACGGCAGGATTCAGCCTGCTGCAGACGGTGCAGTACTGAAGCATTTATTACTGAAAACAATCTGAGTCTAACTGGACACTTGAAGCCCAAACCCATGCTGTTTAAGGATCAACTGTATTATGGGTAAAGGCAATCCTATTTCTTTCAACTGGCATTCAAGTTACACTCTCATCCTATTAAATTTTATATTTAAACAATGGCTTTCAGCAAAAGCAGAAAGTTATGTCACTACAACTTATAATACAAAAGTAGCACATTAAGACAAATGCACAGAATAAGCACCATACTTCAGGAATGACTTAAAAAAATAATTCTTCAGGGGAATATAAATTCCAAAATTACATACTCTGAAAACAATAAAGGATCTTACTCTTCTCTAATTCTATAGTTTTAAGAGGGAAAAATACTCCTTGGTCAGTTGAAAATTTTAACTAGTCAAAATTCAATCTACAATAACTCACATCTTGATCACAATGTGGCTAGAGTGCTTCAGAAGGAGCTATGATGAAGAGGAAGGCAGAATTTACTGGATTCCATTTCTAGCAACTCTGTTCTTTCTTCACTAGTAATTACATACCTTTCTCCAGCTAATCACAGACTAGTTTACTGCCATTTGGAATATGAAAAACCACAGGGGAGGCAGGAGAGGATGATTTCAGACTCCCATATAATCAGCAAATTGTTTCTTTGAAAAAACCATTATTCAAGACAGGAGTGGACTTAAGATTACAAAACAGGGAGTCATTTTCATAAGAGCAACTGTAATCTTAACCTAAAAGGTCACTTAAATGAGATGTAAAAATGCTTCTTAGATGTACAATAATACAAAGTACTTGGCCAGTCTTAGTCTCACAATGCTTACAAGTTTACAACTTCCAAATACTGTGCTATAGATAAGTGAACCTGAAAATGTTACAGCAAGTGCTTCAATTAAGACTCACCTCTTTCAGGTAAAAATATAAGCATGAAATGCAAATTACAATAAATCTGAATACTTAGACTAAATAATGAAATACTCACGGCCCACTGTCCTAGTAAATTTACTAGAAAGTTGCCGCTGAATCGAACTGAGAGCATCTGGGAAATCACGTACAGGTTGGACACCAGGGCGGACTGCAGGATGATGGGGATGTTGGACGTGTAGAAGAGCTTGATGGGGTAGCTGCTGTACTGCCCGCGATAGCGGGCTGACTTGATGGGCAGGTCCACACGAATCCCTGAAAAGGGAAGCTCAGGAGTGAATCTGAGGGACTGCACACAGCACAAACCTGGACAGTCACAGAAGGAAATCTGCAGAGATGGTGGTAGCAAACTCTCACTTCCACAGACACACAGAAACAGAAATCCTTCTCTACTTCATAACCACGCATACTTTGCAGCTCGGCATCTACTGAACAATGGAACTGTTTGCCTAACTAGATTTGAAATGCTGACTTGTTAGCTACTAATATTCAAATGGTATGCTCTTTTTTTAAGAGCAGAATAAAAATCCACACCCCACTTATTTCAACAATGATGGTATACTTACCTGAAAATATATAACAACAGCAAACACGAAAACTGTGGCAATGAGGTTCATGAGATTGGGCAAATTCTGACGATAGAAAGCCTCCCTCAGGGCTCGGACTTTGTCTGTCCTGGTGGCCAGTAAATGAAAGAGAGCTATGACTGCGCCCTCAAACTCCGTACCTGATGAATCAAGACAGAAATCAGCTGCAGCCTCATCACCCAAAGTCGTCCCAAAGTCAAAACAAGCAACCCTGAAGCTCCAGTACAGGGCAGAAAACCGCAGTCAAAATAATTCAACTAAATTTACTTGATGATACAGCCATGTGTGGAGCTTCTAAAAAATACTGACATCCCTGAGGCAAATGTACCTTTTGTTAGCGTAAATTTGAAGTTTTCTCAAGAGACTATTCTTGATGAAAACAGTCAAAGAAGAATAAACCAAAGCAAATATTTAGTTCATAATAGTTGGCCTCACCTTTACTTTGGGGGAGGGGGATGGAGATGGGGAAAAGCAGCAGCGAAGCAGCAAACAGATGTCAGAATGAAAAGATCAACATTCCCCTACCAGGTTGGCTTTCAAGCTCTCTTTACCAAGTACATTAATAAGCCATCACTGCTATTGCTTGTCTTAAGGCTGGGGTCAGGTCAGATGTCAACCATTACAAATCTTGGATGGCATTTCAGAGAAGTAGAGGTGGGTAAGGTGAAAGTCAGTTAAGTATTTCAAATGTAGGTGCTATTATAAAGAAAAGGAGAACAGCAGCAAAAGCACTCATGCTCTCTTATGATACAATAAATGACGTTTCTTTACCCATCTGAAAAATCTTAATCCACTACCTTTGTATCTGCTGCAAGTGCTGAAATCAGGCAAAAACAATGACTTCTGGAGCAATGGCTTAGACAAATAGGTTTTTTAAGTGTTTGCAATCACTGCATTTTTAAACGAGCAGAGGCTAACATTTTGATATTCTTTCCGGAGTAATACTTCATACTCCACCAATCTCCGCTTATTCACTCTGGAACAACTGCCACCCACTGCTGCCCGGGACAGCAAAGCAGGGCGTCTGAGGTCCACCTACTCCCCCACCTCGTGCTCCTCTCAGCACACATCCAGCCAAACCCATGCAGTTGTGTCCCTGTGCATTGTACCTCGGCCAGTGTTAATGGTAGTGGGACTAAAGGCCTTCCAGACAATGGTTTCACAGATGTTGGTGGCAATAAAGAGGGAAATCCCAGACCCCAAGCCGTAACCCTTCTGTAGCAGCTCATCTAACAGCAGCACAATCAAACCAGCAACAAACAACTGTGGGGAAAGAAATGCAAGTAAGCAGAAGCAAGAATAAATTCAGAAAGGGGCAGTGAACACCATGGACTACTTTCATAGTACAGGCATTTCCAACATTAAAACCTAGCTACTGCAGTATCACTATCTTTCAGCCCTCACTGGAAGCCAGTTCTGCAAATCAGAGGATTGGAAATGTCACATTATAAAGCGAACATTTCGACTTTTAAAGTATATTTATATTTCTCTTCAATGTTTAAATAAAGTCTATTGAGAATTACCCTGAAACAAAAATATTCACAGTTGTGACAGCAAGAAACTGAGAGCATTCCAAATAGCTTCAAGGAAGAGAAAAACCAAATGAAATATGTTACGATAACAAGATGCAATATTACAGGTCATTAAAGGAAGAGCATGTGAACTATGCTGATACATTTTTTAAGTACTGTATATTTTATATGTGTATATACATAATATAAAATATACACAGAAGGAGTTGAAAAGTAGACCATGAATATGTCCACAGATTGTAACAATGTAAAAATGCATACATACAATGACAAAGTGTAAACCTGAGACAATTAAGGGTTCACCAGGTTCTTAAGATTATTATTTTTTTTTAAACTGAAAGCATACTAACTTTATGTGAAATTGAAAATTCTTAATTTTCCTCTTAGAGAAGACATTTCAGTAAAAGTATGTACCAATCAGAAATAATCCATAGCTTTGCAAGTGACCTCTGTGGTCAAACGACTCCCTCCCAGTACACCGCTGGAAGTATGCTTACCTTACATTTTCTGTTTTCTCTTTTTCTGAGTTGTCATTTCAATGGCTGTACAGAGCCTAATTTGTCTACTTACAGTCTTTCAGTTTGAATTTCAATGGACTGTAAAAAAGGTAAAACTCTCAAAACTTCTAAGAGAGCTCACAAATTATTTACTGTTTGAAAACCAAGTTTACCAAACTGACCAGATTAAAGACAAAACAGCACTTAACTACTGAGATTTTATTTTGACCATGATTATGTAACAGGTACATACTCCTCATCAGAAATACAGAAGCCCACCCCGCATGGAGCATGATAGTGGTCCACAACCCACTGGCCAACCAGAAAGTGCTATCATGGGTTTCTGATTAAACCACCTGCCTAAAGCTACACAGGCAGCTCTGAAGCAGCAGTAATTCTTCAAAACCCTGCTCACACCCATGCCCATCAGACAGGAGGGTGAGCTGTGTATATCCCGTAAAAATCAAACTCATGCTTCTCTAACTGGACAAAGGAATTATAGGAAAATAAATAAGAAATGGTTTCTGTAACTGAAAGAGTAAGATAAATGATGGCTTAAAAAAAAAAGCATGCATGCCTATGAGAAGGGAATGAGAAATCAGAATTGAAAGCATCTCATTGATTGGAACAGTGATAAAAACCTGAATACTAACTGCATGCTTTTCTAGACTGTTCGGTACATATGAACCTCTAAAGTGTGATAAAAATAACACTAACATCTCAGCCTTGTTCATGCGTGCGTGCGCGCACGCGCGCACACACACACATACACCTCAGTTTGGACAAAATAATACTTACCTCTACTCTGTCCCATGCACACTGATACTGTCTATTCTTTTTGAAAACTGTAATCAAGACCCCCTATTTAGATCCCAAAACTCAATAGTGGAAAAACACTGACCATGTGAACGAAACAAGAATAATTAAGGTGAGAAATACCTTACATAACAGCATGCAAACAGTTTTCAAAATCTCTAGGTGAAAACACACTGATCCAATCATATCTCTTCAGTGAATCCACTCATTTTCAATGTTAGCAATGCCTTAAAAAGAGGCAATGGGTCACTACCCATATGTATCATCAAACATGAAAAACTTCTCTATACATTAACACTAGAAGAATTAACCATAAGACAAATATTTGTGCACCTGAATTTATGTAAACAACTTAGTATATACCCACTTTACTTGCTTTGTTCCAGAAATTTAACTCCTCCTTGATTTCTGGTACTGAAAAATTAAAATAACTCCATTTTCTCTATCAATTCAAATTCATAACTGACTATTCAAGAAGTCAATACTTTACCCTAGAAGTGGTCAGCTGAAGTTCCTTAAGAATATAAATATGCCCTTTTACTAAAACACTAAAGAAGTTTTACTGATGTATAATGTTCTAAGAGCTAGATAGATACCAATTCTGAGTGTCTTTTAAAAAGCAGGGTTATTCTAACTATGGTCATAAAGCAAACGCTATCAAGAAACAAAATAAGGCAAGAACTGGTGTATCAGCATCCTTACGCTGAAATACTGAAAGATACTAAAACCAGTTTCCAGAGGACCTTCTCTCCCCATCTACTGCAACACTTCTTCCTCTAATTCCCAGGAGTTTTAAGTTTGCCACTCAAGGTGTTTTTTAAATGAAGAAATAAGGACAAAGCTATCCTTTAAAGAAATGTACCTTGTTCCAAACGGGAACTCAATAGGGGCTCAGAAAACTACCTTCAGTCCATTAAAAATGCCTCCCCTGAAAAAGACAAAATATTTCCACTTCATTTAGAAAAGCCCTATGATATGTGTTAATGAATAACATATAAATACCTTAACAATCCCTTTCTCCTTGGTCTAATTCATACTCACTATATAATCTTCTTACTATGATTTGCTTCCCATGTAAGATTTCCTATTAAAAAAGATGGTTAACCATGCCAGTTGAAAATAGTGACATTTCTCAATACATATATACATATATGTATACACACACTAGTAAAAGAGTGTTTTAGTTTTATTTTAAACTATTTTTCTGATCTTGATCTTTTTGACCACTAAAAAAATTTTTTTCCTAAATTAATCCTAATTTCAGAGTGAACAAGAGGCATTTCCTAGATAACTAGGACCCTAGATGTTCAGTGTTTAACTTACACAAGCTTCTTTTCAAAATACAGTAAATACTATTAGATAACTTAAGTACAATGCATTCCTGGGTAACTTCTCCAAAGGATTTTTAAGGACTGCATTAGAAAAATGGAGTCCTCAAATATCTTTCAAACTTTACACATTTTAAGATTCTCATTGGAGGAAAAATGATGCTGGCCTTTAAAAATTCTATTCCAACATATCCATTTAAAAAACCCACAGGATATATACATGGGTGCTTATATGGTACTTCACTGATTACAAGATATTATTATTTGTAACATTATTATGTGCCACTAAGAAAGGAAAAAATACTACAGTTAAACTATGACAATAACCTGTTTTAAAGAATTTTTATTGTCTGCTTATAAAAAAGTTTAGACTTAGATGTTTATCATCTAGCTTGCTCTTTTTGTGCCTGTTTATATACAGTAACTGTTCAGTAACAAATCACAGCAGATTGTTGCAAAACATTTTAAAAAGCAATTAAACCCAACAGCATGTTTTATCAACAATGTACGTAACCCAGTAAGGTAAGGACGATACAAACAGCTGTGGCCACGATGACATACACATGCAGGCAGTGGCCATCCCAACGACTGCCTGGCTGAAGCACTGCTAAGAGACCATCAGGTCTAAGAGAACATCCTGATTTCAGAGACATCAAAATGTACATCTTAGAATCAGTGAAATATGGCTGATAGATCCATAATTATTTTATTACATGTCTACACTTTATTACAATAAATTTTAATTTTTTACATCAATACAACTTATATGTCACTTCAATAATCAAAATATAATTAAGTAAAATAATTCAAAAGGAAGAAAATGACTGTATTAGTCGTCTAAAGAATTGTTACAAAAGAAAACTGTTTTTGTTACCTCTGTATGAAAAATTAGATTTCTTACCTGAATGATGATAAGGAGACAGATTCCAGCACCCATTTCAGCAGGATCCCCATACATGCCCGTCATGACATACACAATGGCTTGCCCAATGGTAATGATCATACCAAATACTGACAAAAATGGGGGGAAAGGAGGACATACTTACAACCAAAGATAAAAAAAGACTAGAAAAACATCTTTACCACAAAATTCTCAACTTTGGGAAAGACTCGTTAGTTGTACTGATGCTCACATTTCTGGGCTCCATTGAACAAGGCTCTGTCTTTGGGTGTATCTCCAACTTCAATGATTTTGGCTCCAGCTAACAACTGCATGATCAAACCAGATGTTACAATTGGGGAGATACCCAATTCCATTAAAGTTCCTGTAAATGAAGGGGAAAGAAGTAAATAATCTTTACTATACCCAACGGATACAACCAAGCAACTTAGCACGCATAGCACATACCCAAGAGATTAGTTTAGAAGTGGCCCAGTCCTTAAAATTATGTCTACTGAAATACATGCTTAAAAGTTAACAAGAAAATTCTCATTCCTTAAACATTAATTGCTAAAAAAACTCATTTATTAACACAGTCTCACAACACATTGACTCAAAATTACTATAAATTCACAAAAATGTAAATTTCTGTAAATTCTAAACTTAAATTGTGAAAGAAACCATTTGAAAGAAATAGTCCAAGATTTCTGTCCAAAATCACTGTTCTTAAAATTTACACTAACATTTTAATGCAGAATTTTAAAATTATATACTAAGTCCAAAAATTAAATACCAAACTAGTAAGAAATGATACTTAATAGTTGTGTCTCTCTCAATTCAAAATCTAAAATTATATAAAAAGTCATCAAAATCAATGTTGTAGAATATTTAATGGCATAAAAATGTTAATGACATACTGGATAGGAAAAAGTACTCAAAAACAGCATGTACAGTTTGATTGACTATTTAAATGGAAAATCATCTCCTGTCATTTTAGTTTGGCTATCAAGATGTTTGTACTATTAATGAACTTATCTACAAAACAGAGTCACAGACATAGAGAACAGACCTGTGGTTGCCAAGGGGGAGAGGGGTAGGAGGGATCGACTGGGAGGTTGGATTAGCAGATAAAAACTACTATATAGAAAAGGTAAAACACCAAGGTCCTCCTGTGCTCCAGTCCTCCTGTATAGCACAAGGAACTATACTCAGTATCCTATTATAAAGCATCAAGGAAATAAATATATAAAAAGTATGTAAATGTATAAGTGAATCACTTTGTGGTAGAGCAGAAATTAACACACTGTAAATCAACTATTTTTGAATAAACTTTTTAAAGATGTTTTTATTGTTATTTTTACTCAGTGGGCTTATGGGTAATTTTTATTCTTTTTTTTTGCCTCTATTTTCTAAAATTTTTCATTGTAGAAAATAAGCACTACACTTTTAGCAAAAAACAAAAAAAGAAAACCAAATGCACCAAGCATGTAAGATAATATGCAAAACTAATAATTCCATATAGCCAAGACCATGTTTCCACTGGTCATTCTGTCACATCACAACCTTAATTCCTAACTTTTATAAATGCTAAAAAGGTGCCTTTAATATGAGAAAGATTTCATCTTAAATGGACTTCATGTGTTTTTCAAATACTTCTTTAATGGTAAAAAGATAAAAACATGTCATTGTTAAAGCTAGTAGGCAGGTGGGTAGATGTGTTTTTACATCAAACCACCAAAATTTAAATTGCAAATAGATCTAGTCAAAAATTAATCCAATCAAACTTAATGAACATTTCATTTAGGAAATATGGCACTTCAACTCAGTAGGGAAAAGAAGAATAAATGGACCTTGGCAAATGACTAGACATGTATAGAAAATTAAGCCTATATTCCCTATCTCATGACTTCCAACAAAATAAAGACCAGGTATTTAGAAAATTTAACCATAAAAGGTAAAAAGCACAAGTACTCGCAGTGAATATGTTCAGAATCTTGGAAAAGAAAAAGCCTTTCAAAGCATGACAAAATACCTAACAACCACGAGGAAAAAGACGGCTGACGTGATTAGACACAGCTGTGCAGCGGCCATGCGGCCGGAGACAGGGTGACAGTCAAAAGAAAGATACTCAAACGCAAGTAACAGAGCTCGAATCTTTAAGAGGCAAAGAATTCTCACAAATGGATTTAAAAATGAACAAATAACAACAGTGAAATGAGTCAAGCAGAGAAACAAATACCATATGGTATCACTTACATGTGCAATTTAAAAAATACAACAAACTAGTGAATAAAGTAACAAAATAAGCAGTCTCACTGCAAAATCACTGCAGATGGTGACTGCAGCCATGAAATTAAAAGACACTTGCTCCTTGGAAGCAAAGCTATGACCAACCTAGACAACATATTAAAAACAAAGACATTACTTTGCCAACAAAGGTCCATCTAGTCAAGGCTATGGTTTTTCCAGTAGTCATGGATGGATGTTAGAGTTGGACTATAAAGAAAGCTGAGCACAGAAGAATTGATGCTTTTGAACTGTGGTGTTGGAGAAGACTCTTGAGAGTCCCTTGGACTGCAGGGAGATCCAACCAGTCCTTCCTAAAGGAGATCAGTCCTGAATATTCATTGGAAGGACGGATGCTGAAACTGAAACTCCAATACTTTGGCCACCTGATGCAAAGAACTGACTCACTGAAAAAGACCCTGATGCTGGGAAAGATTGAAGGCAGTAGGAGAAGGGGATGAGAGGATGAGATGGCTGGATGGCATCACTGACTCAATGGAATGAGTTTTAGTAAACTCCAGGAGTTGGTGATGGACAGGGAGGCCTGGAGTGCTGCAGTCCATGGGGTCGCAAAGAGTCAGACATGACTGAGTGACTGAACTGAACTGAACTGAAGCAGTCTCACAGATATGGAGGACAAACTAGAGGGTAAGGGCTCAAGGGAGGGAGCACAATATAGGGGTTGAGGAGTAGGAGGGTGAAAACTACTGGGTGTAAGACAGGCTCAAGGATGTATTGTACAACACAGAGAATATAGCCATCCCTTCCAAAAAAAAAAAAATAGAAAAATAAAAAAGATAAATGGCACAGCCACTCCCAGTAATGTTCTTTTCTCAGGAAAATACCAACATAGGAGGAAATCCCAGCACCCAAAAGTACTAAGTAACCCTGAAACTCTAAACAAGGCTGGCTGAGTCAGGTGTAAACTGTGGTAACCTGGAATTATGAACTGAGAACCAAAGAACCCAGGAGCTGTTGAAGCTAAATCACAAAGACAAGATTCCCAGCTAGCCCCGATGCTGAGATCTGAAGACTGCCTGGTTCTCTCTCCTCAATGCTAAGCTATTCTACCTCCTCTTTGGATTTCAAAAATAACTAGTATCTTTCCAATGAATTTAAGTTTTATGTTTAAACCACTCAGTCATTTCCTATGATTTATAACAAGTCCACTCATAGAAGAAATACTATTATTCAATAAAAATATAAGACGAGGCACTAGTATGGAGGCAAAAGAATAGCAGCACATACCTCTGTTGGATGCAAGAATAACTCTCATCCAGTAGAAAGGATCTGCAGAATCTGATGACATGATTCCAAACAGTGGTATCTATAGGATTACATAAAATAGTTCATGAAAATGTATTATACAAATTAAGTTTGAACTTAATAATGCATTCACTCAATATTTGCAATACTTAAAAAAAAAACAAAAAAAAAACAGTACTTCTCAAGTTCTCAAACCAAACAAGAATACTTTAAATGTATCGTTTTTTCGGGAAAATATAAACAATGGAAATCAATATTTTCACCAGTAAATACTCCTTATCAGTATGGAGATGTACTGCACACAATCTGAATATATGCAACATTACTGAACTGCACACTTAAAATGGTTATAAATTTTGATGATAAATTCCATGTTTTTGCAATTAAAGAAAATGTTCTTTATCATTAAAGTATAGGATATAACTACCGAGTCACAGAATAATTTTGCAAAGCTATGGGTACAAATGACAGCCAAGGCCATGCTCCAAATATAAGACTGAAGACAATATACACAGTAGAATGCAGCCATTAAAAATTATACTATGAAAAAAAATTTTTTTAATTATACTATGAAGCTTATATTAGTATCAGGATGTTTTTATGTTGTGGTAAGTAGAAAAGAGTGGTTCTCAACCTGGGGCAACTTAGTCCCCCAGGGGATATCTGGGAATTGTCTAGGAAGACAATTTTGGTTGTCCCAACTTGAAGGGGCTGCTAAGGGCACTTGCTGGGTAGAGGACCCTCACAAGACGACAGTAACAAAAGTCTAGTGCGAGAGCAGAGCCCAGGTGGCATTTACGGCAGTTCTCTCAGCTGATCTCACCTCCCTCCACTCTCTCAGGCTAAAAACACTATGGAGAACGACAGACCCCAAACCCTTAAACGGCATCTGGGAAGGGAAAATAAACCTGTTGGAGATTCAGTGGAAAGAATCACCAGTCCTGGGCAGAAATCCCTAAGCATGAGAAAGACAGAAAGGTACAGCTTGGCAACTCTGTAAATCCATTACAAAAAAAGAAATAATAAAAAATAACATAAAATACGTAAATTAATTAAGGGCAGGAAAAGTCGTGAGAAATGTGAGACTTCAAGAAATATAACTCAAGTTAGGTTTCTTCTTGGGTTCTAGCTGTAAGGCTGAAAATATTTACTATCTGGCCTTTTACAGAAAAAATGTTTGCAGACCCTTGGGTTAGAAGATTCAGTAGGTTCAAAGCAATAAAAATCATAATCCCAGTAGGCTTTCTTAAAGAAACTGACAAGCTGATTCTAAAATTCAATAAGTGACTAAGAACTGACAAAATCATTCTGAGAAGAAAGAGCAAAGTTGGATGACTTTTACAACCTAATTATAGGATTCAGTCTAAAGCTACAGTAATCAAAAACAGTTATGGCTTACCATAATGACAGAATATGATCAATGGAACAGAACTGAGAGTACAAAACAGATCCATGCTTAAATGGCTAACTGATTTTCAACAATGATGCCAAGGTTAATTCAATGGAGAAAGGATAGCCTTTTCAACTGGCCTGTCCATATAGAAAGAAATGAGCCCTAACCTTACCTCATGCCATACACAAAAATTAACTTGGAACAGACCATACACCAAAACATAAAAGCGATAACTATTTAGAAGAATACAGGAGAAAATCTTCACAATACATATGTCTGATGAAGGACTTGTATCCAGAAAATATTTTAAAAGGCATATAATTCACTAATGGGACAATAATGCAATTTTTTTAACAGGAAAAAGATCTGGGGAGAAAACACTTTACAAAAGATGAACAAATACTCCATAAGTATATGAGAAAGGTGCTCAATATTTGTAAAGGAAGTAAAAGTTAAAATCTTACCATGGAGAAAAGGGAACCTTCCTATACTTTGATGTAAAATGGAAACAGGAGGTTCCTCAAAAAACTGAAAATAAAGCTAACATATAATCCAGCAATCTTACTCCTGGGTATATATCCAGAAAAGGTAAAAATTCTAATTCAAAAAGATACATTCACCCCAATGTTCATAGTGGCACAGTTTACAATAGTCAAGACATGGGAGCAACCCAAAATGTTTAAGGGCTCGTCAGCAGAAGCAAAGTAATACAATGATTTGGCTTTGGAGGATTTATAATTAAAACATGCTATTTACAACATGATTAAAAGCAAACAAAAAGGAAAAATATTTGCATGATACCTGTCAAAGGTTTAACACATATATATAAAAACTTGTCATAAACCAATTTTTAAAATCTTAAGAAAATGAATAAAGATCATTAACTGAAAACTAAGAGAAAAAGAGAAATATGTTCGAACACTAGGAAACCAAAAGAAATATATAGAAGAATCATTTCACTATCAACTCAGATTGAAATGATGATTCTCCTATGTACAACAGTTGGAACAAAGCAGCAATCTAAATGTCCCTCAACAGAGGAATGAATGAAAGATGTGGGTTGTATGTGTAATGATGATGCTCCTATGTACAACAGTTAAGACACAGAAGCAATCTAAATGTCCACCAACAGAGGAATGAATATGGGCTCTATACACACACACACACACACACACGAGAGAGAGAGAGAGAGAGAGAGAGAGAGAGAGAATGGAATACTACTCAGCTGTTAAAAAGAATGTAGCAACACGGATGGACCTACAGAGTATCATACTAAGTGAAGAAGTCAGAAAGGGAAGATAGATACCATACGATACCAATTACATGTGGAATCTAAAATGTAACACAAATAAATTTATTTATAAAACAGACTCACAGACATAGAGAACAGACTTGTGGTTATCAAGGGCTGGGGGAGAGGGATGAAATGGAAGTATTGGATTAGCAGACGCAAACCAGTATACATTGGGTGGGTAAACAATACTGTATAGCACAGGGAATTATATTCCATTCAATATCCTATATTCAGTATCTGCTATACATCAAAAACTAACACTGTAAATCAACTATACTTCAGTAAATAATTTTCTAAAAAGATAATGCTCAAAATAATTCAGTGTATTTACTATCTGAACTAAAATTAGCTTCTCAAATTATAACCAACCCAGACCTGAGAATAGAAGCACAGACATTTATTCAGTGTTTGGTGACATACCTGACAACATACTAAGAAAATGAAGAGAGTTATAGCAGTCCATAGTACCTTCTCTCTAAACTGGATCTGTGCAACAAAATAAAAAACTACCAATCAAAACCAAGAAACAGCACATGTAAAAAAAACAAAAATGCATATTAAAGCTTAACCAGCATTCTCCATCATGACATGCTCTTATTATTTACTCTTAAAATACTCTCACCCTAGTGAGTAGCGCTAAAGCAAACAGCTAAACTTCTCAAGCATCTTTACTTGGATCTGAGAATTAAGTACTACAGTTTAAATACAAGTAAGCCTTAATACACTGCACCATGTTAGCTGAAACTGAAAAGGATAAAAAGACACACATCCAATATTCACACATTTCAATTAACATCACACTATACAAAGTCATCACTTATTGTGATAATTGATATCATATGGTATTTGTCTTCCTGCCTGTGATATTATTAAGTGAATATTTTATAGACTATGAAAAGCTATAGTTTCTTAGTATACCTTACATGTAATGGGAACAACTTTTTTTATAACCTCAAAGAAAGTTAAAAAAAGAAATATATTTCTGAATATTATAAAACAGTAAGTTTAACAAAAGTCTTACTTATCTCTTTCTAGTCCCTATTCTGGTTAGTTCCATGAGAAATTGAAAGTACAGTAAAAGAGGAACGTCTGGGAACTTCTGGGATTAACAGTATTTCTAGATTGAAATGCCTTACTTCCAAAAGTCCACAATGATGGAATAACAAATTGATGCAGTCTCTATCTTTTGAATGCATTTCTGTGATTTTTTCTCTGCACTGAATGAATCAAGAAATGAGAAGTATACACCTGCCCAGTTGCAATCCATTTACGTGAAACAGTTGGTATACATGAAAACTGACCCAAGAGACTGGGTCATTTCTAGTGTGGTGGATCATAATGGGCAGGAGAATACCGTATCTTATCTAACACACAGGCCAAAGAAACATAAGGTTTGGAAATGCTACAACTTAGAGAACAGTTGTTTTTGAAACCATGAGATAAACTATCTAGATTTAAAAGGTCTACACTAGTTTCATTCACTTTTATGCCTCTTGTGAAGAGAAGCAACAGGTATTTTTCCAGTTACAACCAGAAAAAGGTTGAGGAAAATCAATCAATGTAGCTAGTTTAACAGAGTAAGTCACTTAGCTACCCTCTATATTACAAAAATATTATACTTACTTTCCTTTCAGGTTTCTGAATTTCTGGTAGAACTCACAGAAAGGTTTGATAACTTCTAAAAATTTGACTGTTGAAAAAAGAATAAACGCCCGTATTACAAAGTTTTAAAAAAGATTTTTATTTTTGCAGAATCAAATACAAATTATCTTTTAATGGCAATCCATCCCATTCCCACCTCCAAAATAATCATAATGCTCTCCATTTCAAAGTAACTTGCTTCCTCATGCTTGAATCCCACCCCTTTACATATGCAGAAAAGAAGTAATTCAGTCAGCATCTCTATATCAAAAGGAGCAAAAGCAGTCAACCAATAAGAACATGCATTATGGAAGGAAACAGGCCATAAAAAGAGGCAAGTACAAGAAATGAGCTGAAACTGCAGGACTGACAATTTGGGATTGAAAGATGCTGAAATGCATAAGTGAGAAACATCACACCCCAGCAGTGAAAGTGCCAAGTCCTAACCAGACCACCAGGGACCAGACCACCAGGGAATTGCCTAGATAGGTTTTTAAAAGTACTGTATACAATCTCTACTTCATGTCATTAAGTCACTATTCATTGCTTGGACGCTCTCACATATAAGAAAACCTCAAAGTACTTGTGTATGTTCAATCCTCAGCCCAGAGAATGATGACTATATTTCATTAGAAAGTACTGTTTTCCCAGACAACTCATAATGTATAAAAGTAAGATAGACCAAACTTCAGGATAGGCACTCTCTTCTGGCATGGCTATAATTTGAGAAGTCAAGTCCTGCCAAAGAACTGGAGGATGAAGATGACAATCATTCAGTCTCTGCCAGTGTCTGTAATGTGCAGAAACACAAAAATCCACAACTAGGTTATTAGTTAAGATCATTCTTCCCTTACACACACAGGATTCTATGTACTAACATCATGAAATTGTTTTAAAACTGACATGAGCAATCACACTTCAGCCAGTTAGCCAACAGTTGACTACAACTTTTTCGTTGTTGCTGAATTTATGTTACTGAAGTATGGTTGATTTGACTATACGATTTTTTAAATAAAATCTCTCAAAGTGATGGCGGCCTTGATGTTTGACAGAAGAATTCATAAATTCTGACAAGCAGGTTGTTACCCAAGTACCATTTAAGACGACTTGGAAAGCAAATCTGAATATTATGAAAGTGTTCATCTCTACTACAAAACAAAACATCAGGAAACTTCCTAGAATCCCCCTACCTCTTTTCCTTCCCACTTCAACCTAAGCTACCTTCCCAGATTTCTTGGTTTATGGTCATCTGTGTCGGAATATTCATGTTCAAGCAATGCTTTTTTGTCTGCCACCTCACTCTTTCTGTGTTGTAGAATTTAACGCTTTATATTGCAAATGCAAGACCAAGGGTCTCTTATTCCTTTCTAAGCTTTCCGCAGATGTCCACTAGTTAGCAGACCAACGGGTGCACGTGCGGCTTGGGTTTGCGGTAATCCGTTCATCTAACAATCACCTCAACAGCTATGTAAGTAAGTATACGTGGTGTTGAGGGTTTGGGAGAGGGCCCTCGAAAGATTCCCATTATTTAAGGCCTTGTCCCTAAGGCGTATACGATCTGACACACGTTGAGTTTTCAGTAAACGCTACAGAATGACTGGAATGAAAAATTTAACGAAAACGCTAGGCCACCAATCGCCTCCTTTCCTCCCCTAAAATACATGCCGTGCATCACTTTTTAAAAAATGAAACAAGGCAGGGAGCTTCATTCATCACAACTAATATGCCAAGGGTGATTTGGGAATAAAAATATGAGTTCCTAAGCTCTTGAAAAATTAAAAGTGGTCCAGGTGTCTCCTGGTTTCTTAACTCCCCGCCCCCAAAACCAATGGCCTCCCCGCGCTGTCCTCCGCTCCACGCCACCCACTGAGATGCGCAGACCCAGGCCTCCCGGTCCTAGTCCTGCAGCCGGCCCGGGCTAGGCCTCGCACGGCTGGAGGAGCCTCGGCCGAGGCCCCCGGCCCGCGCCCTCCGCAGCGGCCCGCGCCTCCCCGGCCCACAGGCTAGGCGACCCCGGACCGGAGCCCGGCCCCGGCTTGCGGCCCGTAGGGGCCCGCGCCTCGGGAAGGGCCTACCACCGCTACTCACTGCCCATGGCGGCGGCTGGGGCGGCCCGGCGGGGCCCAGCGGCCTCGGCGCGGCCTTCGCTAGGGTCCCGCGGCTCGAGACTCGGCGCCCGCTCGCGACACGCTCCGGCCGGCCCCGCGCAGGCTCCGCCCCTTCCCACGTGACCCGCGTTGTCGCCCCGCCAGGCCCCACCCTCTGACGACAGCCTGGCTTTAGGCCGCCTGCGCAGATGACGTCCGCCTCGTTGCCATGGCCACCGCCGGCGTGGGCGTCCTTCTGCGGAGCCGAGGAGGTGGGAGCCTCTATGGGGCCAGGGTTGCCCGGTCTTTACGCTGTGAGCATCCCTCCGAGCGCAGGGTCCAGCAAGGGCTGTCTCCTTGACCTCGACCCCCAGGAGGCCCAGGGGTTGGAGTCAGGACCCGAGCGACCGCCCCAGGAGCGCAGGACGGGTTCTATCCCCAGGACTGGAGCCGAGATGCCTCCAGAGCCCGTATGACCCAAACAAGCTTAATTTTGCTTCCATCTTACTGGAACTGCTGGGACGTTTTCAGAAATTTGTCTGTAGTTAATAGCTTGTGAACTTTTCACTCTCTACTATGGCCTTCCTGAGCAGCTTGAGGGATCTCAGTTCCCCAACCATAGATGGAACATCGC
>SJXQ01001521.1:21078-213994 GCA_006408695.1 Aepyceros melampus | reverse complement strand
AGGGAAGGCATATAATCTTAGCAATCTGCTAACCCGAATTTTAGTTCCTCCTGCTTCTTAACGAGGACAATGAGCAACACGGTTTATCTTTAACTTGCACGTGTTTGTAATGTCAAGAAAAACGCCATATTGCAACAGGTGTTCAATAAACTATTTATTGAGGAAAAACCATTTTACTCTTACAGGATCATTTCTTATTTTTGTTCCATTATAGCTGGTTCTTCATATGAGTCAGAGAAGATGCAGGGGAGCAACGCTAAAGTAATACACTTTAATAAAAAGTCTTCCAAAATTAACTGGTTTGGCCACTTGCTGTGGAGAACTAACAGTCCCTTCCTGCAAGGTAATTCAAAATAATGATGCATGTTGCAGTGATGATTGAGAGTAAGAAGGTTAAGATACAGAAGATATATCTCATGGCTCATCTTGGAAATTGACAAGAAACAGACTTGAGAGGTGTAAAGTTAGACATTTGGAGAGATCTAAATTTAAAAAACTCTAGTCTTCCATCTAATTTTGTGCTTAGACTTTTGAAATATTTTAACTCAAGAAATCAAGAAATCTGAAAAAAAGATGACCCTGTGCTTTTATTTTTTTTCTAGTTTAATATACAACATTGATAACCATTCTCATTAAATAGATTCTTGTGATTTTATGGGTTGACATTCATGGTTGTGATTTTATGGGTTGACATTCATGGTACTAAGTTACATGATTTATGATTTACTATGTGAATCACTAATCTACTGCTGTGGCCAGAACAACCTATACATTGGTTCTAAAAGACACTGACAGTTGTCAGTAAAAGTGCAGAGGGTATTCCAGGGCCTCGGGTACTCTCCCATTTCTGAGGAAACAGTATTATGGCACAAGATTATTATTATGGTATATGGTAGTTTCTGCAGCATCAAGCCATATAAAGCTAGGAAGTTTGCTGATGTTTAGTTATACTCTCCAGTACTAAGCCTAATTTCTGAATAAGGGAATAGATTGGTGATCTCTAGAAGTCCCCAAAGCACCTACACTGGGAAGTTCCTGCTATCAAAGTGATCCTTAAGTGCCACAAACAAACATCATATGACAGCAGGGACTTTTAGAGGCAAGGCTGATCAACCAGTGGCTGAAATCCCCACATCAGACACTGCCCAGAGTTAATTAAAAATATTAAGGTATTGCGGCAAGAATAGTTAAGGGGGACAAAAAAGATACTATGGCAAAGTAGACCACCAATCAATTTCACTGTAGCTACAATTCAATAATAATGTGCTAAGGATCTTACACCCAGAGGTTTATATTTAATAGGACCGATACTTAAGGATAATGGGTAAAATAGTGATCCTGAAGAACACAAATCAGGAATAATACTGTTTTGCTATAGTATTTGATAAAACATTTTCCACAGTGGCTAGAAAGCAGCACCAGAGAAGACATGAAATTAAAATATAGGTACTCAAGGACTTTGAATAAAGAAGGGAAGATTCATGAAAGTGACACGCATTAAGAAAAGTGGAGGAAACACAGCAATGGGACCTTGGCTCACACTATATGCCTGGGTGTACGTGTATAGGGAACTGTTGGGGTCTCCCCCTATTCCAGAGATGTCCTTGGACTTCCCCTGGCATGTGTGTTGTGTTTCAATAAACAGTGACCTGATCAACCCCCCCAAAAAAAATTGCAAGTCACTTCAGTCGTGTCGGACTCTTGGTGACCCTATGGACTGCACCCCTCCAAGTCTCCTCTGTCCATGGGATTCTTGAAGCAATAAATTCCTGTTCAAGAACTTTTCCTGAGTACATACAGTTAACTAGAAAGAGGAGAGTCTAAAGACATCTGGATCAGGACCCAGTTCTACAACTCACTCTGATCTGAAACAATATAACATTATGGTACATTTAAGGAGGAAAGTGACTTGTGGGATTCACGTCTCAAAGAACAATTCCTTTGGCTGTTCCATGTATTCTAGATTTACCTCTTCTTCACCCTCATCAATCTCAATGTCTTCCAGGAATACAATCTTTTCATGGTACCTAGCGAGTGGAGGAGAAAGCCTTTCTTTTTATGGCAGTTTTCCTACAAGGGAGTAGTATTTCTTCAAAGGACGTCATGGGGTGAAGGTCTTGGTGAGGATCTCTTCATGCTGCTGTAGGTGAACGGTGCCGATTCCCACAGCCGGTACTGGCAACGCGGGTCGGCTCACAAGACGGAGCTATTGTGGAAACAGAAAAGAAATAAAATGACATTTGAACTCAATCAGACCTCTGCTTAGCTCACCCAGGGAATGTATTTCTCTTAAGCTGTTTAACCATAAATCACCCTTTTAGAAAGTAATGAGTGACATAAACTAGATTACAGGGAGATCTGTGTCACAACTGAAAACTAAATTCCAGGCATGATAAGGTGAGACACATTCAGGAATTTGTCCTGTTCTTAGGTAAATGTTACTTGGTTTTAGCTGTAGGGTTTTCTAATTTAGAACTATTCACAGATGAAAATGATTGGAGCCTAATAAGCTGATATCTGATGTTGAAGCTGAAACTCCAATATTTTAGCCATCTGATGCCAAAAGCTGACTCATTTGAAAAGATCCTAATGCTGGGAAAGATTGACGGCAGGAGGAGAAGGGGATGACAAAGGATAAGATGGTTGGATGGCATCACCGACTCAATGGATATGAGTTTGGGTAAACTCCGGGAGTTGGTGATGGACAGGAAGGGCTGGTGTGCTGCGGTTCATGGGGTTGCAAAGAATGGGACACGACTGAGTGACTGAACTGAACTGAAGCTGATATCAAGTGACTTGAGTTCTAAACAAAGCAGAATAGAAAGACAAACAGAAGCAAGCATGATTGTTCTTCTCTTGTGTTTATCTTCCTAAAACATAACTAAGAACTTGGCCTTTGATATTTACCAGCCTTGCAGGTGGGCCTGGAATAAGAGTTATTGTAAAACAAGCCAGCTCATGGCTCTCTTCCCCTGGGGCTTGGTTACTCATCTGTGGGACAAGAATGCTGCTGAGTAGGCTAATGGGAAAAGGTACCCAACAGGTAGGTCTTCTACCTTTTTGAGTTAATCAATGTTTTTGTTTTGTTTTTTTAACATAATACTAGTAGGTACTCATTGGAGAAAGAAATGGCACCCCACTCCAGTACTCTTGCCTGGAAAATCCCATGGATGGAGGAGCCTGCAAGGCTGCAATCCATGGTGTCGCTGAGGGTCGGACATGACTGAGTGACTTTACTTTCACTTTTCACTTTCATGCATTGGAGAAGGAAATGGCAACCTACTACAGTGTTCTTGCCTGGAGAATCCCAGGGATGGGGGAGTCTGGTGGGCTGCCGTCTATGGGGTTGCACAGAGTTGGACACGACTGAAGCGACTTAGCAGGAGCAGCAGTAGGTACACACAACTTGCTGAACACTCAGAAGTTTAGTCTGAAAGAGAAGCCTAAAACTAGATTCTATATTTTAGTTTATCTTTATAGAACTTTGGACTGATAATAGGGGATAAACCGATTTGTTGGCACTCCAGAGGAAATGGGACATACACAAAACACTGCAAGGAAGAGCTGTTACCTTGCAGGCCAGTTGCTTCTCAAACCTTGGAGAAACAAAAAACCAAGGACCCATGTTCTGAGGCTCCTCCTGACTCCAGATAACATCTATAAAAGAAGAAATTTCATCTCAGGACAGCAAGTAAATGTACATACAACATACTACACACACAAAAACACATAATATGTATGTGTGTGCACATACATACACATACCATACATGCTATCTATATATGTATATATATGCATATACATACAAACACACACATATATCCTCAATACATACCTTTCTAATATGGCACAGTGTTTTTTTTTTTTTGAGAAATGCATAGTCATATATCCATCACCATCACCACATCACCACAATGATACAGAACAATCCTCTCAATCCCAAATATCCCCTCATTCTGTGCCTTATACTCAACTCTTCCTCCCACCCCTAGCCTCCAGCAATCACTGATCTTTTCTCTATCCACAAAGTTCTGCCTTTTCCAGATCAAGCAGATAAATGGAATCACCCAGCCAGCCTTTTGGGTCTGCTTCCATGAATTAGCAAAATCCATCAGTGATTTTGCCAACTGCAATAGTTCACTCTCTTTCATTGCTGAGGATTAAGATATTGTAGGGATGCACAAAGAGATTGTATCTTCATTCACCAGTTGAAGGATGTTCGAATCATTTCCAGTTTGGGGCAATTATGAATAGAGCTGCTATCAACATTCACACATGGATTTTTCCTTTCTATTAGGTAAATACCTAGGATTGGGACTTCAGGGTGGTACAGTAACTCTGTGTGTAACTGCATGCGAACTGACAAACTGTTTTCCAGAGTGACTGGACCAGTCTGTATCCCCACCAGCAGTGACTGAGGGTACCAGTTTCCCTGTATCCTTATCAGTCCTTCATATTGTTTTGTTTCCATTTTAGTCATTTGAATTGGTATGTAGTCATATCTCACTTTAGCTTAATTTGCATTTCTCTATCACTGAATATGTTGAGGATCCTTTGATATGGTTATTTGCCATGTGGTTCTTTGGTAAAATGCCACTGCAATTCTTTTGCACCTTTTGAAAAACTGGATTATACGTTTTCTCACTGTTGAGTTTTCAGAGCTCTTTAAACATTCTGGATATTTCTTTGTCAGATACGTATAATATTTAAAAATATTTTCTCCTAGCTTTCAGCTTGTCTTTTATACTCTTTGCAGTGCCTTTCACAGTGCAGAAGTTTTTCATTTTGGTAAAATCCAGTTTTTCTTTTCTGGAACGTGCTTTTGGTATTATGTCTAAGAACTTTTTGCCTAACCCAAGGTCACAAAAATTTTCATCCATTTTCCTCTAGAAATTTTATAGCTTTACAGTTATGTCTGTGATCTACTTTGAGTTAATTTCTGTATTAGGTGCAGATAGATATCCAATTATTCCAGCCCCACTTGCTGAAAAGGCTTATCTTTTACAATCATACTGGATTTATCATAAATGATAGTGTAGCATTGATAGTATTATATTCCTCCAAACTCAAGAAATTAGATGTCATATATGAGAGGGAGGGAGACTGAAAGGACACCAGAAAAGACATGGAGACATTGGCTTTAGCTGAACTATTCTCACATCTCCAGATTCCATGAGAGTCAACTTTCTAGTAACTCTCACTTCCCCTGTACCAGCTTCTCATTTGAAATATTCCAAATACATTTCAGATATCTTATTTTACCTCTAACGTGCTTGTATTTGCTCATCTCTTGCTGCAGTGAATCCAGTGGGAAAGGACAGAGTTCTTCTATTCGGATGATGGCAAAGTCATGCTTCCTGGCCTCCAAAGATTCTCTTTGCTTCATCAAGGCATAGAAATGTTTGCCACAGCAGAACACCAGACTCTTAACCCTGTTGGGCACGAAAGGGACAATTGGGTTGGGGAGAAATATCTTAAAATAAGAATTGTAGGGACTGGCCTGGTGGTCCAGTGCTGAGACTCCATGCTCCCAATGCAGGGGAACAGGTTCCACCCCTGGCCAGGGAACTAGGCCTCACATGTTGCAACTAAGAGTTCGCCTGCTGTGTGCTGCAACTAAAGATCCCGTGTGCTGCAACTAAGACCCGAGAGGCCAAAATAAAAATTTTTAATAATTAATTAATTTTTTAAAAAAAGGTAAGAATTGTAGCAGAAGAAAGGAGGGACCACAGAGATTGAAATGCTTTGCCTCTGAAGCAGTGGGGGCGCTGTAGTGGGGTTCAGTCGTGCTATGCAGTGGGAAATCTTTTTTAATAACATATACTCCAAAATTCACTCTTCCATGCATAATCTAGCTCCTACACCACAGACTTAAAGGGCTTAGACATTTCAGAATGGAGATTAGGGTCACTTGGTTCACTTAACATGAACGAGTTCTCCCACTCTTCACAAATCTACTGCAGAGTATGAAAACAGAGCTCCACTTCAGATTACTTTTTTGGATCCACAGATGAATCTCCAATGACGGGTTTGAATGTTGTTCCCGGTGCCATTTCCTGAAGAGTTGATACAGCTGCCTAAGGAAGGGGAGAAAAAGACACAAATCTATCAACCAATGGACAGGAACTAAAGTGCTTTTATTTACAAGGGATCTTTCAAAGGACTAGTGTCAAAATTCTCTCCTGGGGCTATAAGTAAACATACGTACTGATAAACATAGTATCTTTCTCAGAAGTATCTGTTCTGCATACTTCAGGGTAAAATTGTTTCTCTGAGGTTACAGACTACTACCTTTTGTCTGGTGCCATGATAAAATTTTAACAATTAGAATTTGTTTGATGACTCAACTGGATTATCAATTAAAAATCTGTCTTAATCTGTGGGAATCAGAAGCAACTTTATATAGAATTTGTATTGTAAGCCAGCATAGCTAAGCTAGTGCAATTATTTCTCTCTTTAGAATTTTGATGATAATTTATAAACATAACCATCAATCAGAACAATATAAGAATATTATGAGAAGAAATTTTATTACTGAGCTCAATTTAAATATATACTTGTTGGGAATTGCCTGGCAGTCCTGTGGTTAAGACTCAGCACTTTCAGTGCCAAGGGCCTGGGTTTCAATCCCTGGCCAGGGAACCAAGATCCCAAAATAAATATTTTGTGGTACAGCCCCAAAATAAATACTTGTAAAGAACTTAAAGTAGAAAACTGATGAAGCCCAAGGTGAAGGATTTGATCTTTTCTGCTGTCATCTAAGTTACTTCCTTATAGTCTAGTCCCAGCTGAGTATATGACATTTGCTGCTGCTACTGCTACTAAGTCGCGTCAGTCGTGTCCGACTCTGTGCAACCCTAGAGATGGCAGCCCACCAGGCTCCCCCGTCCCTGGGATTCTCCAGGCAAGAACACTGTAGTGGGTTGCCATTTCCTTCTCCAATGCATTTAGTCGAAGTCATTGAGGACAGCCATATAAACGCCGGAATATTGTGATATAATCTAAAAACATAATATTAGCTATTGCTAAGTGCCTCAGTCGTGTCCAATTCTGTGACCCTATGGACTGTAGCCCACTTTGCTCCTCTATCCATGGGATTCTCCAGGCAAGAACAGTGGAATGGGCTGCCATGCCCTCCTCCAGGGGATCTTCCTACCCAGGGACTGAACTCAAGTCTCTTAAGTCTCCGTCCTTGGCAAGTGGGTTCTTTATCACTAGCATCACCTGGGAAACCCGAAAGGGGACACTCTACATTCAGTTCAGTTCAGTCGCGCAGTCGTGTCCGACTCTTTGCGACCCCATGAATCGCAGTACGCCAGGCCTCCCTATCCATCACCAACTCCCGGAGTTCACTCAGACTCACGTCCATTGAGTCTGTGATGCCATCCAGCCATCTCATCCTCGGTCGTCCCTTTCTCCTCCTGCCCCCAATCCCTCCCAGCATCAGGGTCTTTTCCAATGAGTCAACTCTTCACATAAGGTGCCCAAAGTACTGGAGCTTCAGTTTTAGCATCATTATAGCAAGAGGCAATCTTTCTCCTTTCTGAACCTGAGTCCTTCGTCAGTCCCCACTTCCTACAGCAGAAATCAAAAGGAGCTGGAGTTCAGAGTCATGTACCAAACTGGGGTGGGGTTTTGGTACCACTTGACAGGTGTACCTCTGAGTCATGTCTGCCACATGGCAAGTCACCTCTGAGTAGGCCATGCATGGTGAGGGTTGGCTGTGTATATTCTGCTAGATCACTGTACCAATTTTCAGGAAGAAATCAGAATTCAGTACTGGTACTGCTGACTTTCCACTAACAAAAGGACTTACGTGTCTAATGAAGATATTTGATGACTTAATAACCATAGTTTTTCATTTGAAAATCTATAGAATAGCTGTTGGTATTTTTTAAGTTCCCCAAGGAAGGCTTCACTTATTTGTTTAATAAATTGTATATTAGACTTGGGGAGACGGGTGGAGCAGTAGGGCCAGAAAATGAACTCTTATTCTCAATTTCAAACAGCAAAAGAAATTCTCAGTAAAACTTTTAACTGTTCACTCAATACCTAGTAACATATATATATATATATATTTAATATCATTAGTCTCCTTTTAGGTATGATGGAGGGAGCAGATGACAACCTTAGGGATACAATGAAAGTTGGGTTCAAGAATCCCAGATGTATATGATCTTAGAAATAAACTATAGTAACTTTACATTTTGACTTGGCCTCTTTCACACTGATATTTCAAAATATCAGTGTCAAGAGAGCCCCATCAGAAAGACCGCATAAAGGGACTTCCCTGGCGGTCCAGTGGTTAAGACCACGTGATCCCAAAGCAGGGGGCTCAGTTTCAATGCCTGGTCAGGGAACTAAGATCCTGCATGCCACATGTAATGGCCAAAAAACAAACAAGCGAAAAATGGAAGAAAGAAAGGGACTGCATTCACTTGTCTCAAATGTTGCGTGATGTTCCTTAAGCCACCTCAAAACACACAGGGCTGTTCAAAGAGAGAACAAGTAGACCAAACAAATGAACTGCTGCCATTGGTGAAAGAAGCTGAGAAGCGTTCCCTCATTACTGACCCCTGAGGCCAGGCTGGGACAGATGAGGTGTCTGGAGCGCCACACGTAAGCAGGTGCTCACTCCAGGAGAGCTCCAGTGCCCACAGCCAACAGTAAGAGCCAGGGTCACCTCACTCCTCTCCAAATGCTAGAAACCACCAAAAATGACAACCATGAAGCCAAATCCCTGGTAGCTTCTCTCAACACCCGTCACTTCCAAACACACACGCTCTGACCTTGGTGAGAAGCACACAACAGTCTTGTACAGCCAAGTCCTGAACGACCCAGTCCACCTCACCAGTGGCATCCCAATAAACACGAACATTTCATTCTAATTCAGACTCTCATACAAACCTGAAAAAAATGATAGCAGATGGGATAAATACATGCTTAAAAGTACTTATTATCTTGAATTCTTCCGCTTGAAAACTAGCATATTTGTGTGATTTAAAAACCCCTTTGCACTTAACACTTAGAGTAAAACAAGAGAAAATATACCCTTGTGAAGCCAGGAAGTAGATAAGCTACATTGTTACAATGTTTGAAAGGGAGTCTACCTGTAACAAATCATTTCACCAAAAAAGTCTAAATAAAAGTCAGTGAGGGGGCACTCTCCATCCCCTTCTGATGTCTATGTCAGAACCTTCTCTGTCCCTTTTCACTTTAATAAAACTGCTACACACACAAACACACATACATACACATATACACAAAGTCAATGAATAAAACCACTTGTTTTCATCAAAGTACTTTAAATTCCCAACTTGTGGCTATAAACATAGCAGTGCTGACACCATTTGGACTTTGAAATGTTTTCTAAAAGACTGTTTCTGCTCAGGCTGGGATTCCAGGATGATATTTGCTATGCCTGTCCTTCACAACAATGAAACTGCAAGCGACCTGGATTTCTAGATATTCTTGAAAGGTTAAAAAAAGAGAGACACAGCAGCATGGCCAACTAAAACTAAAGAGACATTTCTATTATTTAGAACTGTAACCAGATATACAAAAGAGAGGGAAATGCAGGGGAAAATATGGCCAGAGAAGAAAGACTGACAAACCAGCCTTCAGCTTTTTCTACTTACGGGAAGTCTGAGCAGTGTCTTCGGAGCAGCAAGGATGAGGGGCTTCCTGAAGTTCCGAATCATCTGTCTCCGGAGCAGGTGGAAGTACTGGGCAGGCGTGGTGGGGTGAGCCACGCACATGTTCACAGTGTCCCCATCCACACCCTCCTCTGTGCTGTCACACATCTGGGAGGGAAGTGAGAGGAAGGAGCCGACAGTCGAGTCAGCTCACTCCATCCTAAGGGCACACGCTATGCTAAGGGGAATCGGGCATCTCCACGAGATGGAGAGGAGATGTGTCTCTTCCTCACAGACGAAGAACAGAAGGTAAATGTATGACCTGTGAAGAATTCACCAGGAGAGGCCTGATGGCTCCCATCTGCCAAGTCTGTGTTCTAACGTGGTTCTTTCCAAACACGGCGGACTGCAACAAGCATCTGAAGAGGGGGGAATTCCCTGATGGTCCAGTGGTCAGGACTTTAACTGTCTAGGGCACAGGTTCAATCCCTGCTTGGGGAACTAATACCCCACACGCTGTGTGGCATGGCCAAAAATAATTAAAATTTTAAAAAGAAGCATCTGGAAGGGACTTTTTGAAAAATAAGACTTTGATGCCTGTGGGGTGAGTATGTTAGAAGGATGAACTGTCTGAATCTCACTCGCCTGATAAAATAAATGCAAGGATAGTTTTTTTACAGACAAGAATAAAAACAGCTAACAGGGTTGAAACGCTGAGGAAGAGGAATGAACTCTCAGAAGACTGCTGGGACAGAAAGTGGAGGCATGTCTTCTAACTGCAGTCAAGAGGCAGTAGAGAGTAATTCCCTGGCAGTTTATCAGTTAATACTCGGTGCTTTCACTGCTAGGACCTGGGTTTGATCCCTGGTCAGGGAACTAAGATCCTACAAGCCGGGCTGCATGCCCCAAAACAGCAACAAAACTTATGACTCCCAAATTGTATCTTTTGCGTACTCATTTCCTAAACTTCTTTGAAAAATTACAGTTTTGTATTTCACACTCAATTCTTTTAATTTACTTGTAATTTATTTCTGCAATCTAATTTTTATTAAATTATTTATCTGTCTTTATCAACAAAAGTTATATGCATTTATCTATCTACTGTTTTATCTACCTGTCTAGTAATCTGTCACCTTTATCTATATTTTATCTGCATGCATGCTAAGATAATTGCTGATATGCACATACTTAGGGCGATGTGTACTGATGTCTTCGTTTTCTTTCAAATACATGAAAAAATTACATGGATTTACAGATAGAGGAATGACAGATGAATAGATACATGATAAAACATTAAAATTAGATATTAATGGCAGAATGTAGCAAGTGGGCATGTGAATATTCTCTATAAAATTTTTCCACCTTTTCTTTATGCTTGAAGTTTTTTATAAAAAAATATTAGGAAGTAATATGCACTAAGTAGCATTGGTAATGATTCTTACCAAAAAATAATGGCAATTTCTGGGTTGTTACTTCACATTTTTAATGGTCATGAGTCATTTTATAAAAACACTGTCACTACTTGGATCTCGGCTGGGTCCTAGTGCCTGCTTGTGTGTTCAGTCACATCTGACTTTCTGCAACCCAATGGACTGCAGCCCACCAGGAGCTCTGTCCATGGGATTCTCCAGGCAAGAATACTGGAGTGGGCTGCCATTTCCTCTTCCAGAGGATCTTCCCAGCTTAGGGACAGAAGCTTCATCTCTTATGACTCTGGCATTGGCAGGAAGATTCTTTACCACTGAGCCACCTGGGAAGCCCTTGGTCCCTGTATCTCTGTTTGTAAAAGGCTCGTTAGATGATTCCAATGATCAGCTTGACTCAGAAACTACTGATATTTGCCACATAAGAACTTTCACTGCCATGAAACCATGATACTAACATGCCTGTAGCATTGTATTTCCAAGAAATATTGACTGACATTGCATTAGATCTATTTCATTAAAATACTATGATGTCTTACTGTCCAAGGTTCACATTCAGGAGTGTCTGCAGGAGGCAGTTCTATTTCAGAGCACCTAGGAAGCAGGGAAAACTTTCCTTGGAATCTAGAAGGCAGTGGACATACCTGCAAGAAACGCTCTATTCGACAAGATGAGTGCTCCGGTCCAGCCCCGTCATACCCGTGGGGAAGGAGGACCACGATGCCGCTCTGGAGGAGCCACTTGGCCTCGCCTGTAAAGCAGCGGTGGGCGTGAGAACCTGCAACGCAGGTGCCAGACCACCCTAGGTGACTGGGCAGGAAGACACCTGTTAGTTTGCTGCCGCCGCTGCCGCCGCTAAATCACATCAGTTGTGTCCGACTCTGTGTGACCCCATAGACGGCAGCCCACCAGGCTCCTTTGTCCCTGGGATTCTCCAGGCAAGAATACTGGAGTGGGTTGCCATTTCCTTCTCCAATGCATGAAAGTGAAAAGTGAAAGCGAAGTTGCTCAGTCGTGCCCAACTCAGCGACCCCGTGGACTACAGCCTACCAGGCTCCTCCATCCATAGGATTCTCTAGGCAAGAGGACTGGAATGGGGTGCCATTGCCGCTGGACCCCTTCAAAACCATTTTCATTGCACGTGCTTTCTCTTTAGGAGGAAGATACAGACAAACCTCCAAGATATTGCAGGTTCCAGTCCAGGATCTGCAATAAAGTGAGCCACATGAATTGCTTAGTTTCCCACTGTGTGTAAAATCTATGTTTACCCTATACCACAGTCTAGCAAATGTGCAAGAGCACTGTGACTGAAAAACCATGCACATACCTTAATTAAAAGAAACTTTCTTGCCTAAAACTGCTAACCATCATCTGAGCCTTCAGCAATCAGTCTTTTCACAATAGTGACATCAAAGGTCACTGATCACAAATCACCATCCCAGATATACTAATAATGCAAAAGCTTAAAATATTGCAAGAAGTACCAAAATGTGACACAGAGACAAGAAGTGAGCAAATGCCATTGGAAAAATGATATGGATGGACTTGCTCGACGCAAGTTGCCAGGTAAAAAAAACGTAGTGACTTTCTCTATAGTCCAGTGGTTAACAATCCCCCTTCCAATGCAGAGGACAAGGGTTCAATTCCTGGTCTAGGAAGAGTCCACATGTCTCAGGGCAACTAAGCTCATGTGCCACAATTACTAAGCCCTAGAATCCGAGATCCAAAACAAGAGAAGCAGACTGTTTAGAAGAGTCTCTGGACACGGCAAGTCCAGTCTCCTCAAGCCTCTTTTCTTCCTCAGGACCACAAAGTTGCAGAGAAGCAACCATGAGAAGGGCCTGAGGTGTGCACACAAAATCCATAAGTGGTTCCCCCCAGAAAATTGGGGGAGGGTCTTGGGGGAGACTCAGACTTGTACTTTATATACTTGGAATTTCTACAGTGAGCAGGCACTGCTTTTGTAAGCGATGATTAAACCTAGTAAGATGCACAACTTCCAACTCTGAGATACTTGTGTGACCCTGGGCTGTGGGGAGCAGCTTTTCAAGACTGTCATTCATTCTAATCAGGCTTCCCTGATGGCTCAGATAGTAAAGAGTCCACCTGCAATGCAGGAGACCCAGATTCAATCCCTGGGTTGAGAAGATCCCCTGGAGAAGGGAATGGCAGCCCACTCCAGTTTTCTTGCCTGGAGAATCCCATGGACAGAGGAGCCTGGTGGGGGTCCATGGGGTCACAAGAGTCAGACATGAATGAGCAACTGACACACACATTCATTTTAATCACAAGTCCTCACTGTGTCACTGCTGCCCGCTTGTTATTCATGCTGTAGTTACTCAACACACACCAAAGTCAGACCCCAAAATTAGACCTCTTGGAGTGGGGCAAGTATAGGCACCATTCCCTAGAGCCAAGCATGCTCCCCAGGAGACACAGCCTTTCTGCTCGCAGAGGCTTACATGCTCTTCCCAACAGCATATTGAACTGTCTGACAGCTGCTCTGCCCCAGTGGATGACAGGACGGGCCCTCAGCTAGTGGGGCAAGGGATGCTGTGGCCACAGCTATGGCCCCTTTCTGTACGCTTGTCCCCATGCAGCTGGTGTGATTCGTCCACCAGACACCAACCTCCAGAGATGAATGTGTCAAAGATGATCTGGGCACCATTGAAGAAATCGCCAAACTGAGCCTCCCAGAGGGGCAGCAGGTTAGGGCTTTCAATGCTCATCCCATACTCGAATCCCAGGACGGCCTCTTCCGACAGGGGGCTGTTGCTGACCTAGTGCAATAGTCAAAGTTAACTGATACCATATATCAAATCACAAATCAATAAAAGACATTGATTGGGTGGGGGAAATACTAGATGTTTCAGTATCTAGATCACCAATCTAGATAACTGATCAAGGTGGGGATTTTAGACTAATTTAAAGAAAATATGAGTTACATGTCCTTTAAGTAATTTCCTGGAATCTTGCTTTTGACAAGTGTATTTTTAAAAAATATTGACTATCAGTAAACCCCATGCTCTCAGACAAATCGCTAGAGTAGGGAAAAAAGATAATACACCACTAATTGTACCTTAAAGGATAATTCAATAAACATCATGTGCCAGGTACCACGCTAGTTGTTAGAGAAACAAAAATGAAAAGACCCAGGCTCTGCTCTTGACTCTAATGAATCTAACTCAATGACTGGAAATACATGGTAAGAGATAAATTCATCAAGCCTGCTAAGTCCTAGGGAATAAATAAGCTTATGGAAGTGGTTTGTTTTTTTTTAAGTTGTCAAGAAACGTTGGCCTATTATCCACATCTTTGATTTATTTTGATGAATTCAGCAACAAGTAGGTTATAATGTCAATTTTGGATTGACAAAATGAACATCCATCTGACATTAACCTGAATACAGATAAGTAGCCAGAGTGAAACAGCTCTAGTCTACTTGCTAGTCTGTTACTTCCATTCCAAGTGGATCGACCTGCACTGTCTATCCATTCAGCATTCCCTTATTTCAAAAAGTACTGAACCCAAAGTTCAGACGTTACCCACATCTATTGCTAAGAAGTCTGTAGCTACAATCATTGCCACCTGGGTGTTACACTAGATAATGAAATGTCCTACCTCTAGAAACCCCTTTTGATTAGGGTCCATATGGTTCAGGGGGATATAAGTGTCATCTGTCTTCTGGCAAACAACCATTGCGTGCCTCTGGCTAAAAGTTCCACGGCCCACATCTTGACCACTCAGACGGACATTAAAACCTTAAGCAAGCAAGAAGGGGAAAAGAAAAATCCAGATTCCCATGAATAACCTGAGTGATAATAAGGCCTGATGACCCTGAATTCTTATACACCAGCTCATCCTGAGCATCACGCTTAAGATAATAGATTGTCCTTCTTAAAATGTACCTGTCCTATATTCAAAACTCTGTAGTCAAAGTGAATTGTTTAAGAATGAAGAGTCATCATTTGGCCTACAATTACTAGGGAAAATATCTTTCCAATACAGTCAGCCCTGAATCCTGTGTTTCCATAGTCTATTTGCTGATGGAGGTTATCAACGTGACTTATACTAAGATTAAACAGTGTATTCAGGGAAGAAGAGTCACCACATCCGAGAACCTCTCTAGTCATAAAAGCGAGACAAGGTAGCTGTAACTCAAAACTGCAGGCATCACGAAGAAGAGACGTCATATAATGCATCCCCTATCTACTGTGCAGCTACACAGAAAAGTCGTACCTTCAGCAAGCAATGAGCCTAACGCAAGAGCTCTGCCGTGGCCCAGTCTAACTTTGTTCCATCCATCACTTTCTCCACTCGAGACTAAAATTGAAGGGGAAGGGAAAAGAAACTTTTAAGAGCTCACATCCTTTTTCACACTGATTTCAAAAAATGTAATGCAACAATGGCTAAGTCTCCAAACTGTAGTATTAAATACAACAGGAAGCACAGAGGGTTAATGACAACAAGTATATGATGTTTCAAAGCAGGCAAAATAAACAGGCACTCAGGTGAGTGGTTAACCTGGCGGATGGATGAGAGGAGGTAGCAGGGAGTTGGCAGAGTGGGGAGAGTCGAGGTGTATGGTGTAATATTCTACTCTTTCAGTCGGATGGTGAGTACACAGATTGTTTTCATGGTCTCTATACCTATAATAGAAACTTACAAACCAAGCTAGTGTTTTAAAAACAATCCAGAGCTCATCATGCCTTCATCCAAGTTCAAGAAAGATAAGGCCTATATTTCCTTGCTTTCCCAGTTTTACAGCTAGAAGTTCCATGTTCCAGGAAACCACTAAGTTGCAGGCAAACCAGAGCAGTGTATGTCAATTTATGCTTAACACAAGACAATAGGTAAAACCTCAATATGTTTAAGGATCCAAATGTTGCTTTGGGGGACTATGTATATTGATTTTTATTCATTTTATTTAAGCCATCCCCCTGCCTACCCAAGATGAAAGTGTCTTCTGCTCACAGCTCAGAAAAACCAAAATGGACATTCCTGTGTGGCTGTGTTTTTAAAAATGTACAGTTACTGGCATGCAGTAACTGTACATATGATGTATAAGACATGTTTGGGTTTTTAAAATTTTTTTTATGTGGACAATTTTTTAAGTCTTTATTGAATTTGTTATAACGTTGCTTCTGTTGTTTATATTCTGGTTTTTTGGCAGTGAGATCTGTGGGACCTTAGGTCTCTGACCAGACAGGAAACCCCCAACCCCCTGCACTGGAAGGCAAATTAGACCTTGGCACATTGGACCACCAGGGAAGTCCCTAGACATTATGAATGATGAACAAATAAGTGGAGGAAAAATAGAAGTTAGAGGTAGACAAAATTTGAGTTAACTGACAGTCTGTACCAAAACTCAGCTAGGATCAGTTTGTAGAAACTAATGACTCACATTAAATATCTGCCAAGTGCATTAGCCAACCAACAAGACCAGACCAATGCCAATTCCTTGGCTGTGAGAGATGGACAAACAATGCCTGGGGGTGTCTAGGCTCCCTACCTGCACATGCATCTTCAGAAGGTGACTGTGCATCTGGAGCTCCTCAGGCACCTCCACAGACTTCTTGCCAACAAATCGCAGGAGGTCAAGGGGCACACCTGTGTTCCAGGAGGTAATACAAGCTTCTGGCTGAACCAAGCCTTGCCAGTGGGCCTGCAGGCTCGTGGCAGGGGGCCTGTAGTGGGCCACATTAGTCAAATGGCCATTTAACTTCACATAGTAGGAGGCTTTGATTTCCGACACCTCCTCCTGGGTTGTGAGTCCATTGGCCATAAGGTACTCTGCATACGTATCAGGGATGCTCTTCCGGGCTCTGTCCAAGGAGGAGGGAAACAAAAATCAATTATGTTTGTAAAAATAAAAAACAGACAGATACAGTTATTATCAAAGGTATTCTGAAGTGTCATTGCTATAAAAACGTATGCAGGAAATGTTTGGGGACTAAACAGAGGAGATGCTTGTATTAATACAATTCATACTGAATCGTCCACTTTAAAATGGTCCATTTTAACCTACTGTATAGCACGGAATTCTGCTCAATGTTATGTGGCAGCCTGGATGGGATGGGAGTTTGGGGCAGAATGGATACATATATATGTATGGCTGAGTCCTTTTGCTGTGCACATGAAACTAACATTGTTAATCAGCTATATGCCTATATAAAATAAAAAGGTAAAAAAAAAAAGGTCCATTTAAGGAATTCCATGTCAGTCCAGTGGCCAAGACTCCACATTTTGACTGCAGGGGGTGTAAGGGAACTAAGATTCCATATGCCATGCCAAGCAGCCAAAAAAAAAAAGGTCATTTTATGTCACGTGATTTTCACACCAATAAATTTGTTTTTTAAAGGTAATGGTGTGTAACCACCTGTTCCAGGCAAGCTAGAGAAAATAAGTTTATCTTTATAAGCTTCTGTCTACAGTCAGGCAGAAATAATGAGGAGTTTTTTTTGTTTGTTTTTTACCAATTGTTAATTCTGGACAGTTATTTATGAGGCTGACCTACATTATCTACTTATTCTGCATTCTTTTACTTTAAAAAGTTTGAACCAAACTGCCAACACCTGTTTCAGGTTGCTTGAAGAAGCCTGTAACTATTCTGCATCTGGATTTTACAAAAATAGAAATAACCATGCTGCTGCTCTGCATTCCCATAATATTTTACATGACAAAGTCTGGTCACATTGACTGCCGTAATCCTTAAAAAAAGTGAAAGGTAGATAGGATATATTCTTAAAAATGGGGTCTTAAATCATATAATTTGGGTGCTAAGTTCAAAGCTAAATGGAGGGACTTCCTCAGTGGTTCAGTGGTTGAGAATCCACCTTCCAATGCAGGGGACATGGGTTTGATCCCTGGTCTAGGAACTAAGATTCAACATGCCACGGGGAAACTAGAGAGCGCTTGTGCTGCAACAAGAAAAGCCTGTGGGTTGCAAGAAAGACCAGTGCAGCCAAAAGAAAAGAAAAAAAGGGAAAAAGAAAACTGGGTGGCTTAAAAAAACAAGCTCAATGGAGAACCCAGATTTGTTCCTCCAAGAGCAGTCTGCTACCTATGACCAGAAAGGCCCATAAAATGTCACCAAGTTTATTCCTCTGCTTTAATTTATGTCTATGAGGAAACTAAGCAGGAAAGAGGGATCTGTTTTACTTTCTAGCATCTAAAAAGGAAATCTCAAGAGCTGGCTGTTCAGTCTCCCCACCTGCTAAGTAAGGCTGTTGAGATTCCCTTTGTCTCTTCACTGAGCAGACATGCAGAGTTGGAAAAACATGAGGAGCTTTCCTATGACCACAAGGGGATCATCCCAGTGTGCCCAGGGCTGTCCCGTTTGAGCATTGAGACTGTCACGTCCCAGGCACACTGGGAAAAGCTGATCACCTTCCTGAAGTGAGTCTAATACAAATACTACTGTGAGCACTGTAGGGGAGAGGGCACATGATGGTTCAGCCTCGTACCTGATGATCTGGTACATGCCCGGGTTGGTGAAGAAGGGCTCGTCCAGCTCATTGTGGCCCCACTGCCTGTAGCACAACAAGTCAACAATCACGTCTTTGCGGAACTGGCGCTGGTATTCGAATGCCAGTTGCGCGGCCCGCACCACTTCCTCTGGGCTGTCTCCATTGACGTGGATGATGGCGCAGCCCACCAGCTTCCCTGAGGCAGAGAAGACAGAAATGAAGCCAGCCAGTCACCCCAAGAACCTACCCCCAAATCCTGTTGCCCGCGTGGGGAGACAGCCCACATTGTAGGGGTAGTTTGGCTTGGGTGTTAAGAACCCGCACTTTGGGATTTCCTTAGAAGCTTAGTGGTTAGGATTCCAGGCTTTCACTGCCAAGGCCAGGTTTCAACCTGGTCAGGGAACTGAGATTCTGCAAGTCACACTGCAACACCTCCCCACCCACCACCACCAAAAAAAAAAAAAAAGAACCTGCACTTTGGAGGCCAGCTGACAAGAGAGAGTTTCAGACCCAGTATTTGTGTCTGTGTGAAGTCATGAATTCCAGTCTCCTAATCTGGGACACTGGAATAATGCTCCTATCTCCCAGTGATGTCCTAAAGCATCAGTGAGTTAATGCATATAAAGTGCTTAACAGCCTGGTACCTAATAATGGATGTGTGTGTGTTATTATCATTATGACTATTATCTTTCCTCCTGAGATTAAAGGGTCTTTAAAAGATGTAGCCTAAGGGGGGAAAAAGTATTTCTTCAAAGAGTTGCTTGAGAATGAATTTTCAAAATCTCTAACTAATCACAAAAAATTCACATAGATAGTCCCAAATGGCAACCAGGCCAGGCTCTGGATGTAAAAACAGTACAGTTCTCACCATCTGACAGTTCTCTCAATTCATGAAATAGGGAATGAATAATAAGAAGCCCTGTGTTTCTTTTAATATTGTCAATTTCTACACGTTAAAATAGAATGCCTTTTGCTTCTTCACATCTGATTTCCAACCAGACCCTTTGACCAGATTTACTGGTTGAACACATTCTTTTTGACTGTGGTCTTGGGTACTTTGAATATGTAAAGACAATTACTCCAGTTGTACTGTGTTGATCTCTGGATTATACCAGATCATTCAACTGGATACATCAGCAATTTGAGATGGGACCCTCTAAGTTCTACTCCTGTCTTATTTCCTGGCATTGAAAGATCACACTCAGACTTTGAAAGGAGTATTAACAACACTGTTGGAGACCACTGACCATATCTAATTCAAAAATTAAAATGGGACCAGCAGTGAGGTTCCCTGTTCTGATTGAACTATAATATAAGTTTCTCTAGGAATTCCTTATTTGACTCAACAACATCAGCTTTTCCCTGGGTTACATACCGATGTCACTACAGTATAAGGAAGACCTTCCTCTTTCTGCAGGAGTGGTGTAACCCAGCTGGTTATTGACAATCAAATGGACACTCCCACCAATTCTGAAATGCGGGAGATTAGAGAGCGTAAATGTTTCAGGAACAATCCCTTGACCACAGAAAGAAGCATCACCATGAACCTAGATCATGGGGGAGAGATAAGAAAATGAACGTAAGGGGTGGAGACATTTGAGTTTAGTAACTTAATAGTAACAGCAACAAAAAACAACTATGCTCTCATGCTCTCAGCACTCCCTGGTTGCCACATGCCACATGCCACATGCATGCTTAGCTGTGACCGACTCTTTGCAACCCCGTGGACTGTAGCCCACCAGGCTCCTCTGTCCATGGGATTTCCCAGGCAAGAATACTGGAGTAGGTTGCCATTTCCTCCTCCAGGGGATCTTCCCAACCCAGGGATTGAACCTGCGTCTGCTATGTCTCCTGCATTGGCAGGCAGATCCTTTACCACCAAGCCACCAGGGAAGCCTTTCCCTGTATCTCTTTTATAAAAAGCTGCTCCCTCCCCTCCTAAAAATCTGCTCATCATAGAACTTCCCAAAGCAGCTCTCAGTGATGCTAAATCAGCCCTTTACCTCTTGCAGCTATGACCAGCTGACCCATTCCTTCCACCCTACATCATCAACTGTACCCACGGCCTCTTGCATCCCCATAAACATGATAGTGTGCACAGCAGCACCAGAGAAGGTAGGGTGATGGGAGGCGCAGGAGAATCAGCTCTAGGAAAACAATCATGAAAGTGGCCTGCAAGACGCAAGGAACAAAATAATCGAACCCTCACTCTTCCCCAGTCAGACTTCCCCCAAAATGAGAGGGTGTCGCTCACATCACCTCCTCCCCACTGGGTGTGTTGGCCACCACTGTGAACATAAAAGAGAATGATTGACAGCAAACACGGCGGGCGGCGGGGGAGGATATACACAAATGAGAGGAGGTTGTGAGGAAAGGGCAAAATACTATTATAAGAGAATCTCTGAAATCTGCTCTTCTTCCAGAACTTTTGAAATCTACTAGATCATGATAGCACAAGACCTGACAAGGTCCTGTTGTAGAGCACAGGGAACTATATCCAACATCCTATAATAAACCAGAATGTATATATACGTGTATAAATAACTCACTTTGCTATATGGCAGAAATTAACACAATACTGTAAATCAACTACACTTCAATAAATAAATTTTAAAAAACTGGGAAATGGAAGGTGATAGAAAGGGGAGTCAATTTTTTTTGGAGAAATTGAAAGCAAATAACGGAGGAATTGTAGATCTTAGGGGAAAGTAAGAGTGCCACTGACTTCATGCTATATAGAAGGCTATTATATCAATAAGGTGTATGTTGTACATATAAATTTTATGTGATGTTATATAATAAATGTATTTTAATTAAAAAGTTATTAAGTAAAAAAATAAGGGATAATTGGAGAGAATAGCATGGAAACATATACATTACCATATGTAAAATAGATAGCAAGTGAGAATTTATTGTATAAAACAGGGAGCTCAACCAGTGTTCTCTGACAACCTAGAGGTGTGGGAGATGGGCCGGGGGGGTTCAGGAGGGAGGGAACATATGGTATACCTGTTGCTGATTTGTGTTGATGAGTGGCAGAGGTCAATACAATATTGTAGAGCAATTATCCTCCAATAATTGTATTTTGTTCTATATTTCTCAATACTATAAAATTATAATCTTTGATAATTTTAAAAAAAAAGGGAGTTTTGAAAAAACAAAACAACAAATAAACAGCCAAAATGCTCAACTAAAGAATAACATGGTCTGAAAAAAAGGGTAAAATGACCTGATACGGGGAAATTACCTGCAGTCCAGTGGCTAAGGACTCAGCACTTTCATTACTGAGGCCTGGGTTAAATCCCTTAGATGGAGAAGCTAAAATCCCAAAAGCCTCTTGGTGTGGCAAAAAAAGTTAATAAACTAATTTGTTCAGTCGCTAAGTCATGTCCAACTCTTTGCTACCCCATGGACTGCAAAGGACCCCTATCCTTCACTATCTTCCTGAGTTTGCTCAAACTCATGTCCATTGAGTCGGTGATGCCATCCAACTGTCTCACTCTCTGTCGTCCCCTTCTCCTCTTGCCTTCAATCTTTCCCAGCATCAGGGTCTTTTCCAATGAGTCAGCTCCTTGCATCATGTGGTCGAAGTATTGAAGTTTCAGCTTTAGCACTAGTCCTCCAAAGAATATTCAGGGTTGATTTCCTTTAGAAATGACTGGTTTGATCTCCTTGCAGTCCAAGGGACTCTCAAGAGTCTTCTTCAGCACTACAGATCAAAAACATCAGTTCTTCCATGTTCAGCCTTCTTTATGGTCCAACTCTGACATCCATCCATACATGACTACTGGAAAAACCATAGCTTTGACTACACAGAACTTTGTCGGCAAAGTGATGTCTCTGCTTTTTAATATGCTGTCTAGGTTTGTCGTAATTTTTCTTCCAAGGAGCAAAAGTCTTTTAATTTCATGGCTGCAGTCACTGTCCACATTAATTCTGGAGCCCAAGAATATGAATATGACACTGTTTCCACTTTTTCTCCCATCTATTTGCCATGAAGTGATAGGACCAGATGCCATGATCTTTGTTTTTTTTAGTGTTGAGTTTTAAGCCAGATTTTTCTCTCTCTTCTTTCATCTTCATCAAGAGGAATTTTAGATCCTCTTCACTTTCTGCCATTAAACTGGTTATCCTCTGCATACCTGAGGTTGTTGTTATTTCTCCTAGCAATCTTGATTCCAGCTTGTGAGTTATCCAGCCTGGCATTTCGCATGATGTACTCTGCATATAAGTTAAATATGCAGGGTGGCAATATACAACCTTAACATACTCCTTTCCCAATTTTGAACCAGTCCATTGTAATTAATCTGATATAGTAACTAATCAGATTAATTGGCCCTAATTAATAGCAAAAATGAAAGAAATATGAATGAAGAAAGAATCCTTGGAAGGTAATTTTTTTAATGACAGTGAAAATGTCCTTAGAAGAGTAATTTGTATATACAAGTAGAACATTTTGGTTAAGAAAGGAATCCCTGCTTTCCTTGGTGAACTCTCCAGCCCACACCTTCCTGTAGATAGAGGTCTACAGAGATGAATGACATTTTGGAGTATCCAAGAACAGTAATAACATATCCTTACATTACCTCCTCAACACTATAAACATTATCTCTATTAACCCATTCATCTACCATGTGTGGGGGGCCAAGGAAAGGAATTTCTACTGTTCCTTTTACAGGTGAGAAAATCAAGGTTCAGAAAGAGTATGCATTTCACAAGGCTAGGACTAGACCTTCTGTGATGCTTCCATTTTTTCTACTAATTTCCTCACCCTACCAAACCCACCCCCTGGGTTAAGGAACTTACTGAGTTCTCATTTAACCCTTAGAACACTCTGGAAATGTAACACACTTCCATTGACCTCTGAGATCCAGGGAACCAATGGGACAGAATCAAGCAAGAAGGCCAAGCTGTAGACGCTTAACCGTCTGAGCCACCAGGGAAGTCTAAATCACTTCAGTCGTGTCCAACTCTTTGTACCCCATGGACCTTGCCCACCAGGCTCCGCTGTCCATGGGATTCTCCAGGCAAGAATCTTGAAGTGGACTGCCAAGACCTCCTCCAAGGGATCTTCCCAACCCATGTCTTACGTCTCCTGCATTGGCAGGCGGGTTCTTTATCACTAGCGCCACCTGGGAAGCCTGAAGGGCAAGCTGAAGGCTGAAAAGCCAGGATCTGAACTCAGCTTTTCATGGTTCCAGAATCTTTGCCATTTCTCACCGGACTACACTGTCAGGTCCAGCCCTAAGCCACACACTGGCCCACACAGGGTCACGGGGTTCCAGGCATCTGAAAACTCCTCACTCTTTGGCCTCCTGGCTGATGGGACTTCTGTGTGGTAATAATGTGAATGACGTAAAAGGAGACCCATAAAGCAAGGAAGAGAGATGGGTGACTCACAGAAGAGGCGCTGCGAAGAACATAACGTCTGTTCATAACTTGCATCGTTTTATCACGGTCTTAGGGTTCTTGGCACTAAAGCCATGTGTCATCCGCTAATTTTATTTCCTTTCTTAAATCAAAAGAGAAAAGACTCCATGGTAGTTGTGGTTTAGTCACTAAGTCGTGTCCAACTCTTGTGACCCCATGGACTGCAGCCTGCCAGGTTCCTTTGTCCGTGGGATTCTCCAGAATACTGGAGAAGAATACTGGAAGTGAGTTGCCATTTCCTTCTCCAGGGGATCTTCCCAACCCAGGAATTGAACCCAGGTCTCTTGCATTGCAGGCAGATTCTTTACCAACTGAGCTACAAGGGAAGCTCCAAAAACTCCATTGTTGCTCATCAAGCTTTGAGGAGTCAGGTCTACAAGCCCCAAGGAATTCTGGAGGCAACAGAAACCACTCAATCAAATACACAGCCGGTAACAAATGACAACACAATCCCACCAGGTCCAGGACTAAGATGAATGACAGACAGCAAAAGTAGCATCTACAGTCTCACCCAGAATGATTTTATAGACTCCACATTTCAGGTTTCCACAATAAATTAGAATGTTGAACTGAATGAGGCAAGACACAGGCAGACACAGCAGGGTAAAACGTTTTGGAAACAAGAAGTAGAGAGAAGAAGGCAGTTTCTCATCAGTTTAAAGAACATGCCACTTTCACCTCTTACTTCAGAAATCAGTCTTAACATCAGCTTAATGTACTGGGAAAATGAATAACTGAACTATTTTAGAGTCTCATAAATTCAAGTGAAAGGTGAAGAGAATGTATGGCTAACAATGTGAAGATTTCTATTTAGAAATACTATATCATAATCAAATTCAAATGTGCTTACCTGACAACTTATTTACTACAAGTTTCTGGCCCACGGAAAATTAACAATAAGATAATGTAGTCATTTGTGCATGCTTAATGGATTTAGCTGTGTCTGACTCTCTGCAACCTTATGGACCACAGCCAGCCAGGCTCCTCTGTCCATGGGATTCTCCAGGCATGAATACTGGAGGGGTTGCCATGCCCTCCCCTAGGGCATCTTCCTGACTCAGAGATCAAACCTGCATCTGTCACGTCTCCTTCAATAACAGTCAGATTCTTTAACACTGGTGCCGTCTGGGAAGCCCTCGGTTATTTGTATATGTAGACAAATATTCTACTGCCTTGTAGATTTAACTGTTTTCACTGGGTGTAAAGACCTAGTTACTGATATCCAGGATTAATTATCCTCTAGGCATTAAAGGTTTCATATTAAATGAATATTTGTAGAAGAAAAACATGACCCACAAGCTATACCTCTAAAATACACCTGTTGGGTTACCAAAGGTGGGGGGCAGAGGAAGTAACACACTAATCAATTGTCTTGTTTGCCTTAATGCCAAAGACTTTCATTTTAAAGCAAACAAGCAAGCAAAATAAATCCAGACACTTGCAGCCTTGTTGGATAGGCAGATACTGTGTGGTTTCCATGAGGGTCACAGCTTCATAGAAGTAATGACATGTGTCCTCTTAGCAGTAGCAGCTATGTCAGTCCATACTCCCTTAATTAATTCATAACTCAAGAAAGGAAAAATACAGTGAGGCCTTCGTCTATAGTCAGTTGCCTTGATGGGGGAGGGGGGATAAATTGGGAGATCAGGATTGACATATACACGCCACTATATATAAAGTAGGTAACTAATAAGAACCTACTGTATAGCACAGGAAACTATTCAGTACTTTGCAGTGATCTATATGAGAATCTTTTAAAAAAGTAAATATATGTACCTCTGTAACTGACTCACTTTGCTGAACAGCAGAAACTAACACAACATTGTAAATCAACTATACTCCAATAAAAAAAATTAACTAGGGACTTCCCTGGTGGTCCAGTGGCTAAGACTGTGCTCCCAAAGCTGCGGGGCCCGGGTTTGATCCCTGGTCAGGGAACTAGATCCCACATGCTGTAATAAGACCCAGCACAGCCAAATAAATAAATAGAAATAAATATATTTTTAATTAGCTAAAAAATTTTTTTAAAGATCAGTCAAAAAATAAAACACAGTCAGTTGCCTTGAGATTACTGGTGAGCAGATATTCAAATCTGCTATGAATTTATAAAACAACCCCCTAGTCTTTTCCCAAAAGTTCATCTTAGTTTCATTTGGAACATGTGCTGTCTCCTATCATGATGACTGTGGAATCCTATCCCAAGGCCACAGACACTGAGCCCAGAGCCAAGATCACCTCCAAAGCTGACTGAGCCCCTTTGTAACCACTGCCAAAAGCCCCCCTGATCATCACCAACAAGCTTCCTGACCCCAAATTAAGTAAAAATGCCCACCTCATGCTCACCCTATTATAGCGCCCTGATCACCTAATAGCACCCTTCCAGCAGGAATTTTCTTTGTCTTGAGGCTAGAAAAATTGACTACTAACCCACAAAAGTGTTGGCTCTCCCTTGAGCCAGCCAGCTGTTCTAGTGTTCTATTGGCTCTCCTTGGTCTGCCAGGAGGTGCCGGCCAGCCCGGCTCCCAGTGCCCACATTGTCTCTGCTCTTTATTCTTAATAAACTCACTCCTTTCTGCAATACTCTGGAAATTCTTTTCCAACCCCCATTCGGACTCCATGACAATTACCAATCTGGTCATGCTTTCTTCCCAGTATTCCCAACTTCTGGTCTTACTTCCTGAAGCTCCCAGTACCTGTAAGCAGATGACTTTGTCCCCAGGCTGAGCTGAACCATCCAAGGAGTAGTCCCCATCCTGCCTGGACTGCTGCCTCCCCCTAGTCTTCCCGACTGCCACAGGGTTCACGGCTTCCAGGTGCGAGGGGTTGGGCAGCATAGTCACGTGGAGGGGATGGTGCGCACCGAAGTCCAGGTCAACCGAGGACGTTAGGTGAGACAGGACATCGCCAACGGCTGAGACGTTTTCCGGAAATTCACTTAAGCCTTGCATTTTACGGAACATCAGCTAAGCCGAGTGAACACACAAGAACAAATGGGAAGAGGTGGTTCGTTTAAATCACACAATCTAAAAAAAACCTTTATGCACACGTTGTATATATATTATGAACATGCATTATTTAAAGATAAGCACACACTTGTAACTGCTCAAATGCACAGAGCTATTTGGAGATGTTCATCATCAAATGAAGTTCTAACACGTTAAGACAAGTCCAGCATGATGCAGACAGTAAGATACCTCTGCCTTGCAATAAGCAAAATTTTATTCTTAAATGCACCTGTTAGAACGCATTTTCCAAAAGAATTAGTATTCTTATTAAATTATTAACAGGAATACTTGCTATTATTTGAGCTATTGAATTATTCAAGTATATAAATAAATGAATTGCTAACAAGAATTATTCTTATAATTAAAGGAAAATAAGAACTTCATCCCATTTAGTCACAGGATGGCATCCAGTGCTTAGCTCAAGTGACATCTAAGAAACTACTGTGCGATTCTCGGATTGTAGCATCTATGTAGGTTCTGGTACCATTTTAGTTTCAAAATTGTGAAAAATGTATGGATATTTTGAACATGAAAAGTAACAAAGTGCTATTAAAGATTCTAAATATGTTCTCTTTATAAAATATGATGAGTAACTGATAAATAAATCATTGATTTTTAAAATTAAAAAAAAAGAAACTATATTTTGTGATTCTCAAAGGACTTCTCTGCATATGTTCTGTCACCTCATTTTCATACTTTTCTATGAGATAGGAGTTACTACCTATTTTAAAAATGAACAAGCTAAAAGACTAAAAATACAGTTGCCATACAACCCAGCAGTCCACTCCTGGGCATATATCTGGCATATAAAACCCTAATTAGTACAAGCACCCCAGTGTCCACCAGCAGCATTATTTACAATAGCCAACACATGGAAAGAACCTAAGTGTCCATTAATAGATATATGGATAAAGAAAATATGGTATGTATATAACGGACTATTACTTAGCCACAAAGTAAAATGAAACAATGCCACTTGCAGCAACATGGATAGATCTAGAGATTATCATACTAAGTGAAATAAATCAGACAGAAAATGACAAAAGACTTGTGTGTGCAATCTAAAGAAATGATACAGGAAATCTCTGGTGGTCCAGTGGTTAGGATTCTGCACTTTCACTGCCAATGGCCTAGGCTCAATCTCTTGTCGGGGAACTAAGATCCCGCAATGCAGACAAAAAAAAGAAAAGGAGAACTTATTTACAAAACAGAAACAGATGCACAGACACAGGAAACAATCTTATGGTTACTAAAAAGGAAGAGGAGGGATAAATTAGGAATTTGAGAATTTAAAAAAAAAAAAAAAGGATGAGCAAGGGAAATTACTTGGCTACAAAGGTTTAAAGGTTCTTGGCTACAAAGCTGGGTCTCAAATCAAAACTATCTACCAAAGACGGTATGTTATGCTCAATTGGCCAAATGGTTTAAATGACCCAAAAATTTCTTATTGCCCTCACTGCAAATGCTGCTGCTGCTAAGTCGCTTCAGTCGTGTCCGACTCTGTGCGACCCCATAGATGGTAGTCACTGCAAATAGGAGCATACAAATTCAAAGGATAGGAAGAAATGTGTTTTTCACAAGCTTCACTTCAGTTCAGTTCAGTCACTCAGTCCTATCTGACTTTTAGCAACCCATGGACTGCAGCATGCCAGGTTCCCTGTCCATCACCAACTCCCAGAGCTTGCTCAAATTCGTGTCCATCGAGTCAGTGATACCATCCAACCATCTCACCCTCTCTCGGCCCCTTCTCTTTCTGCCTTCAATCTTTCTCAGCATCAGGGTCTTTACCAATGAGTCAGTTCTTCATGTCAGCTGGCCAGAGTATTGGAGCTTCAGCTTCAGCATCAGTCCTTCCAATGAATATTCAGGACTGATTTCCTTTAGGATTGACTGGTTTGATCTCCTTGCAGTCCAAGGGACTCTCAAGAGTCTTCTCCAACACCACAGTTCAAAAGCATCAATTCTTTGGCGCTCAGCTTTCTTTATGGTCCAACTCTCACATCCATCCATGACTACTGGAAAAACCATAGCTTTGACTAGATGGACCTTTGTTGGCAAAGTAATGTCTCTGCTTTTTAATATGCTGTCTAGGTCGGTCATAGCTTTTTCTTCCAAGGAGCAAGGGTCTTTTAATCTCATGGCTGCAGTCACCACCTGCAGTGATTTGGGAGCCCAAAAAAATAAAGTCTGACACTGTTTCCATTGTTTCCCTGTCTATTTGCCATGAATTGATGGGACAGTATGCCATGATCTTAGTTTTTTGAATGTTTAGTTTCAAGCCAGCTTTTTCACTTTCCTCTTTCACTTTCATCAAGAGGCACTTTAGTTCTTCTTCCCTTTCTGCCATAAGGGTGGTGTCATCTGCATATCTGAGGTTGATATTTCTCCTGGAATTCTTGATTCCAGCTTGTGCTTCCTCCAGTCCAGCGTTTCACATGATGTACTCTGCATATAAGTTAAATAAGAAGGGTGACAATATACAGCCTTGACATACTTCTTTCCCAATTTGGAACCAGTCTGTTGTTTCATGTCTGGTTCTAACTGTTGCTTCCCCTGCATACAGATTTCTCAGGAGGCAGGTCAGGTGGTCTGGTATTCCGTCTCTTTAAGAATTTTCCACAGTTTGTTGTGATCCACACAGTCAAAGGCTTTGGTATAGTCAATGCAGAAGTAGAGTTTTTCTGGAACTCTCTTGCTTTTTCTATGATCCAGTGAATGTTCACAAGTATGGTCATTGATAGTCATTTCTGTGCTTTTGAGTAACTGCTTTGTCTGGGATATTTTAGGAATGCAATTTTTGGTTTAAGAATTTCTGCAGGTTAAGCACACCCCCATCTGTCAGTCATTTTATTCTGTTGTATTCTACCTTTTCCACGGTGAGTTTTCAAAGCAATTGATTAAGGATCTCTTAGCATCAGAAACACTGAAGTATAAACGAAAAAGGTAAAACTTGGCCCCTAGACATGACATCGTGTATTTTTTAAATTAAGAAAATTTTTTGGATAGAGGTATAGTTGATTTACAATAGTATATAAATTCCAGGTAGACAACATAGTGATTCAAAACTTTTAGAGATTTTACTTCATTTAGTTACTATAAAATATTGGCTATATTCTCTGTTTTACAATATAGCCTTTAGCTTATTTATTTTTTACAAAGTAATTTATATCTCTCAATCCCATATCCCTATATTACCCCTTCCCATTTTCCCTCTCCCCACTGGTAACCACTAGTTTGTTCTATCTGTGAGTCTGTTTCTGTTTTGTTATAGTCATTAGTTTGTTTTATTTTTTAGATTTCATATATAAGTGATAACATGAAGTATTTAGCTTTGTGTGGCTTACTTCACTAAGCATAAAACCTTGCAAGTCCGTTCCTATTGTTCCGAATGGCAAATTTACATTATTTTTTATGTCTGAGTTATATTCCATTATATGTGTGTGTACGCCACATCTTTATTTATCTGTTGATGGACACTTAGGTTGTTGCTGTATCTTATCAATTATAAGTAATATTGCTAAGAACATTGGGGTGTGTTTATCTTTCCAAAATAGTGCTTTTGTTTTCTTCAAATATATACCCAGGAGTGGTTTCTGGGACATGTGGTATTTTTTGTTTGTTTTTTGCTGTGACACATGGCTTGTGGGATCTTAGTTCTCTGATCCACGATTGAATCCAAGCCTAGCAGTGAAAGCAAAAGTCCTAACCACTGAACCCCCAGGGAACTACCTAGCATTTATAATTGTTTTTAATCTCCTGGCCAAGAATAGCAGTGAGGTTTATCCATGTATAATTGACATAACCTTATCAGACATTGGGTCTCTCTGATGTTCCCTGTCATTGGATATTGTGCCCTAACCCTCAAGTGCTTCGAGATTTACAGAGCATCTGAGTTGGACTGAACAAGAATACGAAAGATCCAATAACCAATAAACTACTCACTTTGGAGGATCTCTTGAGATAACAATGTTTTATTAGTCTCATACAATCTATTAACTATAATCTGCAAATAAGTAGAAAGTAAAAATGACTTTCTGGAAGATGAAATTTTATCGAACTGCACAGATCTTTGTGTTTGTTTGAATGATTTTTATGAAATAGGGAAAGCATGCTTCAAAAAACAGAATTTATCTGTTTGCATCATCCTTAGGAAATAAACTAACTTTTAACTTTCCTGAGTGAAGAAAGATTTCCTGTAAAGAGATATAGGAAAATCAACCTAAATACCAGGTCCAACAGCATCAGTTTTCATCAATTAATGAAGCTGTCTCCTGGACCAATGGCTCATATTCTTAGTCAGTTTTCTAAAAGCGATTATCACCACCAGCTTTACTCTGTTTTAGTCAATTGCACATCACTGGTAGGAAAAACAGAAGGCCTTTTACCTCTGGAGGGAACTGCAGAAGACCTGTCAGCAAGTTCAGCCTCCCTCTATGGGGCATCCCAATAATAACATCCGTTACTCCACTGTAAGCCGCCATTTTCAGCAGCTCGTAGAAAAAGCCCATCATGCTTTCTGCTCCTTCGCCTCCGTACCGTTTCACTGTGGCAAACTTGGTGGCCAAAAAGTGGTCAAACTCCTGTGGAACACCACGTCAAACACAATAGTTACAGGACAGCCGACAACCTGGGTCAAAGCCAAACACATTTAAGGAGACCCCGCACTGCTTCAAGAAGCTACAACAGGGTCTATTCAGTGCAGACCCCAGAGATGAACAGAGTCACTCAGAGCCTGGCAAGAAAGCCCTGCCGAGGACGCCAGGCAGCAGTGGACACACTGAGGAAACAACCCAAGTGCTAGAAGAACTCAACCCAGTAGGAATCCCCTCAGAAGGCCAGGCCTTTTCTAGGATTTGAGTTTTAGTTCAGAGCTCTATAGTATTTCATCTGGGCTGCAAACTAGCCATCCATCCATGTTACTGGGGGCAGGGGTCTTGTCATATTGATAGGCTCAAGTCCTGTGCACATTCCTGGACATTCAATCCTATTAATCTATACTGAGAGCCTCTTTCATGTATAGTTCCTTTCTCTTTAAAAAAATTTTACCTTTTTAAAATCTTTTTTAAACTTTTTACTTTGTATTGGAGTATAGGCAAGTAACAATATTGTGATAGTTTCAGGTGAACAGTGAAGGAACTCAGCCATACATATACATGTATTCCTTTTTCCTTTATTAATCCCTTCGGGTAATTAAAAGAGGAATCAGATCTTAAGGACTTTGCAGTCTTTTATGACGGGAAGAGACAAATACATAGACAGTATCGACTATGAAGAGAACCAACAGCTCTGGCAGTTGGAGATCTACCTCTTTCTACTCAGAATAAAGTGGTGTGTGTTACACTGTCTGTTGTGTTGAAGCCATGGGGGAATTGTGGCTACATTCAGAGAGTTCATGTCTTAACTCCCTCTCTTCAATATTTATAAGTCTTTGGAGAAAAAGAGCTGAACAATTCCTTTGATATTAGCTGCTACTTTTATACCTGAGATTCTAGCATTAATTTTGACAGGTGTTTTCGCTCTTCTGTGGTAAATGCCTCCTTCTTCAGTTCCTCAAACCGCCTGGCAAACCAGTCTTTCTCATCCTGGCTCTGAAGCTGAGAGGTTTCGATAGAAATCTGCCCACAGTAGATCTGGTTGAGATAGGTGACAACTTCCTCAAGAGAGGCCTCCTTCTTCCCCATGTTCAATAATCCTACGAAATGGAATCAAAAGAGTCGCTTTAAAGAATAGTCAACCAAATAAAAACATACCAAGATCCTTATCTCAATTCAGAGCATTTCATTCTAAATAACTTGGGTCATCATCAATGGTTATCCAGATTTTTCTAAAGGCAAAACTAAAAATATGGCCATTTATGTATATGATTTGAACACAGAGGATATGGGCCATGTTGAAAGACAATTCTAGAACCTCAACACTACTATCCAAGACAGTGTCCGAATGTGCCCCTTGCGGTCTCCTCACACCCATGGAAGCCTCAGCTCCAGCAGGCATGACTGCAGTTCTTCAAGAATGGAGAAAGGAGTCCCGCCTCATTGGCAGTTAACTGACACATAGACAGTTGACAGCTGATGACCTTTACCTGTGGTATTAAAGGGTCCCTGCAGAGTCTGCACCAGGGCTTGGATTTCAGGCACATTTTCCTGCAGGGCTTGACCAGTGAAGAGCGGGTTGATTTTGGCAGCTTTATGCCCATGCTCACAGTACACCGTCACCAACCTGGCAAGGCCATGGTCCACTGATTGAGTGGAAAAACAACAACAACAACAACAACAATAGAACAATACAGTTTAGGAAATGCCCACAAATCACAAAATCAGTTTTCAAAGAAGACTTTGTGGCTTTGGACATTTTTAACGTGGGCTTCCTACCCACCACAGCTGCCAGTGGTTTTCAGAATTAAAAACTAGCAGAATCCAGGAAAACACACTTATTTCCTTAAATTTATCTCCTGAGAGCAAAAGTCACTGAAAAATAATTGGAAGGAACCAGAATTATGGGTGCACATTTGTGGAAATAACTATGCACATGGATAGATTTTAATAGAAAACACCTCAAATTGAAAATAACTGTTAAATGCTATAATTTTAATTATGGATAATCATAGTCCTCTTAATTATTATTTGAGTTTTTTATACTGTACATTAAAAAAAAACAACAGAGTTTAAACTGCAAAATCAATGTTACATTTCCTTCCTTATGTCCTCCAGGTACACATTTTATAGACTCATGAAATCACAGACGAGGAAAAAGACCTTAGAAAGATCTTATTACTACATAAAACAAAAAAAAAACATATTTTTTGTTTTCTCCAAACAAAATTCTCCAACCTCTTCTTAAAGGGGAAATCACTATATTTCAATGAATCTATCTTAGATGATATTTTTTTTAATCTTAGATGATTTTATATTGAGCCAAAAGCTGCTTTTCTTCCCTTTTACACATGAAAGCCCTTCAAAAATTAGGAAAAAATCCTTCAAGACCACAACTTCCAATATCATCTATAAAATTACATCCTTAGTGGAATTAAGTAAATGGTAAATATACAGGGTTATCATCACCATTCTCACCACAGTTGACTAGCCCTCTTTAAAAAAAAAAAATTAGGAAGTGCGCTCGGCAGCCCTGCAGATCTGTCTCTTACTTCAACAGTGCTTGGACGGAACAGACCCAGGGACGCCCCTTGCTCCAGCCTCCGACCACCCTCCAACCTTTTTTCCAGTCGCAACCTCCGGAGTCAGCCACTCAGCTGTCCCCGATCACCAGGACCAGCCACCATTTTTTAACTCCTTATTATTACCGATCAATCATGAGCTCCCAGATTTGTCAGAATTATTCTACCAAGGTGGAGGCCGCTGTCAACCGCCTGGTTAACATGCAACTGCGGGCCTCCTACACCTACCTCTCTCTGGGCTTCTATTTCGACCGCGACGATGTGGCCCTGGAGGGTGTGGGTCACTTTTTTCACGAATTGGCCAAGGAGAAGCGCAAGGGCGCGGAGGGTCTCTTGAAACTGCAAAACCAGCGTGGCGGCCGCGCCCTCTTCCTGGACGTGCAGAAGCGATCTCAAGATGAGTGGGGTAAAACCCAGGACGCTATGGAAGCCGCCCTTCTCGTAGAGAAGAACCTGAATCAAGCCCTGCTGGATCTGCATGGCCTGGCTTCTGCCCGCGGAGACCCCCATATCTGTGACTTCCTGGAGAACCACTTCCTACATGAGGAAGCGAAACTCATCAAGAAGATGAGTGACCACCTGACCAACCTCCGCAGGCTGGCTGGTCCCCAGCTGGGTTGGGCCAGTATCTCTTCGAAAGGCTTACCTTCAAGCACGATTAGGAGGTTCTGGAGACCAGTGGCCATTGAAGAACCCACCTAAGATCAGGGCTGCCTGAAGCCCCTCTCTGCAGCCACTAGGCAGCTTTTTAACACCCTGGAGCCCTCTCTTAAGCCTTGGACCAAATGGCAACAATAAGGCTTTTTGTAGCAAAAAAAAAAATAATAATAATTATTATTGGACTTCCTGGTGGCACAGTAGATAAGAATCTGCCTGCCAATGCAGGGGACACGGGTTTGATTCCTGGTACAGGAAGACTCCTTATGCCTCGCAGCAACTAAGCCCCTGCACCACAACTACTGAACCTGAGTGTTGCAACTACTGAAGCCCTCTCGCCTAGAGCCTGTGCCCTGCAACAAGAAAAGCCACCAGAGTGGGAAGTCCATGCACTCCAAGTAGACAGTAGCCTCTGCTCTCAGAAGCCAGAGAAAGCCTGCAGAAAGTAGCTAAGGTCCCGCAGAGGTAAAAAATAAATACAAATAAATAAATATATATATACACACACATTTATGTTTTGACCATACCCGCATCACATGTGGGATCTTAGGTCCCTGATCAAGGATCAAACCTGGGCCCCCTTCATTAGAAGCATAGAGTCTGAACCACTGGATGACCAGGGAAATCCCTTACTAGCCCTCTTGTGAAAACATTCTCTTTAGCAAACCTGAAAGATGATGCTGTGAAAGTGCTGCACTCAATATGCCAGCAAATTTGGAAAACTCAGCAGTGGCCACAGGACTGGAAAAGGTCAGTTTTCATTCCAATCCCAAAGAAAGGCAAAGCCAAAGAATGCTCAAACTATTGCACAATTGCACTCATCTCACATGCTAGTAAAGTAATGCTCAAAATTCTCCAAGCCAGACTTCAGCAATATGTGAACCGTGAACTCCCTGATGTTCAAGCTGGTTTTAGAAAAGGCAGAGGAACCAGAGATCAAATTGCCAATGTCCGCTGGATCATTGAAAAAGCAAGAAGTTCCAGAAAAACATCTATTTCTGCTTTATTGACTATGCCAAAGCCTTTGACTGTGTGGATCATAATAAACTGTGGAAAATTCTGAAAGAGATGGGAATACCAGACCACCTGACCTGCCTCTNCCTTATTTTGGGGAGCTCCAAAATCACTGCAGATGGTGACTGCAGCCATGAAATTAAAAGATGCTTACTCCTTGGAAGAAAAGTTATGACCAACCTAGATAGCATATTCAAAAGCAGAGACATTACTTTGCCAACAAAGGTCCATCTAGTCAAGGCTATGGTTTTTCCTGTGGTCATGTGTTGGGAGCCAGCGTGAGGAATCCCACCCATGACTAGGTCATGCGGCAGAGACCTTGATGGGCAAGGACGATTCGGGTCTCAGGGTTTCCCCCTGGTATTTCCTGAGCATGTACCCCCAAAATAAGAATCTGCCTGCTTTTCCACTCTTCTGACTTTCTCTGGAAAAAGTCAACTCAGGGCTTTAGTCTTCTGCATTTGAAAGGCGTGTTTCAGCTCAACCCCCTCTGATAACGCCCTAACTTGCCTAACAAGTTCCCTTGGACCTTTTACAGCTTGTGAATTGCTTACAGCCCCCAACTGCGAGGGGCACGAAGCTTAAAGTATCTTAAAGTTACAGAGCCTTTTCTAAGAGCTAAAAATCCTATTGGTGACAGGATTTCACTGTTGACTCAATGATTGCTGCCAGACCTCCTTATTCTTCATCTTTTAGGCACCTGGGAGGATGTTAATCAATGTAAACGGGATATGGAAAAAGATATATAGTAGTTTTGATGTTAGCAACACTAGACTTTTGAGTTAATTACTTTTCTTTTGTTATAAATCACTGTACTCCTTTTACTTATTACAAATTGCTGTATCTTTGCCATGTAAGAATGTAACTTTATTTAGTGCTTTCTGAGAGTGGCACCAGACTTTGGAAAGAACAACACTTCTAACACAAATAAGTCTTCTGGTTAACAAACCCTTATCAGAAAAGAGCCGTAAAATGTTAACTGGCCTTTTGGCCAGAAGATGACGTAAATCACCTAAGACTTGTGTATACAACTAGGTATGCAGAGAGAAAAGCCTGATTTTGTTGAGTCTGGGCTGCTGATGCTGCATAACTTTATATTACCCATTGATCTCTGTGTACAAAAAAAAAAGGTATAAAAGGCCTTGAAGGCAATAGGGGCCGGGGCCAGTTGCTGGACTGGTTTCCCCCATGTCTTCTCTCTAATTTCTGGCTGAATTCCCATCTGGGGCGTGGAGGCTCACCATGTCTACTTACTTGTCCCAGCGTCTAAGATCCACGTGAGGGGGAGTCCTAGGTGGGGCACCCCCAATATTCAAGAGGACGCCAGTGGCCTAATGTAGATGGTGCAAGCTCCTTGTCTGGAACTTTATTGGCTTTCCACGTAAACCAAGTTATTCAGCCTCTTTTCTCCACTAAATTTTCCTACTATACTATTATTTCCTAATCTTATATATCTAAATAAGTAATTCTTTCTAAGACGCCACGCTGTCCCCGCTTCGAATTTCCCTGGATCCACCAGGGCTGGACTCCAGCAGTCATGTATAGATGTGAGAGTTGAACTGTGAAGAAGGCTGAGCACCGAAGAATTGATGCTTTTGAACTGTGGTGTTGGAGAAAACTCTTGAGAGTCCCTTGGACTGCAAGGAGATCCACCCAGTCCATTCTGAAGGAGATCAGCCCTGGGATTTCTTTGGAAGGAATGATGCTAAAGCTAAAGCTCCAGTACTTTGGCCACCTCATGCGAAGAGTTGACTCATTGGAAAAGACTCTGATGCTGGGAGGGATTGGGGGCAGGAGGAGAAGGGGACGACAGAGGATGAGATGGCTGGATGGCATCATGGACTCGATGGACATGAGTCTGAGTGAACTCTGGGAGTTGGTGATGGACAGGGAGGCCTGGTGTGCTGCGATTCATGGGGTGGCAAAGAGTCGGACATGACTGAGCGACTGAACTGAACTGAGCAAACCACATCTAGTTAAGAGATCACTGCTTCAGTTTCTCACTGAAAATCCAAGCTTTTAGTGATAATCTACAACACGGATAGGGGAGTTGACAAAAAAGGATGCCATTCACCCTAAAGAACACACAGCACCTACTATTCTTGAAGAGAGAGAGGCCTCTTCCCTTCCCACTTCGGGACACATCCTCCACGCATCCTCACCATCTGTTTCTCTCAGACTCTTTATTTCACTGCTCTGGTTTCTTCTGCTGCTGCTGCTGTGCTCAGTCGTTTCTGACTCTCTTCAACCCCATGGACTGTAGCCCACTGGGCTCCTCTGTCCATGGAATTTTCCAGGCAAGAATACTGGAGTGGGTTGCCATTTCCTCCAGACCCAACCCCGTATCTCTTCCCTCTCTACCTCCTAGATCCTTCCACTGCGACGTCTAGAATTCCATCTGTTCTGTGATTAACAGACCTCCCTACGTTTTTCACCTCTTCCCTAAACATTCCGTATACTCCTGTCTTCACAAGAATCTGGTTTCCCGAGTACACCAGTAAATGGTGCAATCATTCATCACCCACACCCACGCCCCTCTAGTAGGGTGGGTGGAGTCAACACCTCCTCATTCCTCACTGATCCTTCCCTCCTGTTAGTCCTCTAACTCTCTACAAACCCCGTCATCTGAGGGACATGCCACAGTGCTGATGACTAATCCCCACTGGCCAAAAATCATCATCAGATAATGTTGTAGGAGAATGCTTATTGGATGTGCCAATTTGTTTAGAAGGAAAAGAGACTAAAAGACACTATATAGTATATGAACCTGAGCTGTGTTAAAATGTGTGTATTGTACCTATATGTTTTCATGACAAAGTGTATCTAGCATATTAGCACCGACATACTTTATATATGTCTCTTCATTTGCATATATATTTCATATGTATAAAGGAAATAGATCAAAAAGTTAGTGATGATTCTAAGTAAAAATTCCCAATTTAGGGTTGTTGATAAATGGAACTCAAGCTTACTTGGAAGCTGAGGTTTACAGAGGTTAAAGTACGAGCTCTTTCACTAATAGCCAACTACAAAGGACACATGTCATGGGTCAAATTTTAACTCCTGAAACCACTGCCACCCAAAAAGGTCACCAGAAGCAAATTCAAGATCTCTTTGAGGCCTTACTACAGTGAAAACCTTAATAAATGAGGTATTCATCTTATGTTGGCCTTGATACTTGCTTGGCCAAGATAACATATGGAGGAGGAGGAGGAAGGCAGGATAACTTGGACTACACTTCCTCCCATTTCTCTGTGTACCTTGGACGTGGGAGCTGCCTTGTGTTCATTTTCACTAGGGTTTGTGAATACATACTCTGTGTGGGAAGAAAACCTTAGAGTATTTAAATGGCCAAAGGGGTTGAGTGTGGTGATACTAGTTATTTTCCAACATTTATTTTCCTCTTCTCTTTCAAAATAACTTTTAGCTGGAAGGTGGCCACCCTGAAGAAAGACTATGCTTTCCAATCTCCCTTGCAAGGATGTACAGACGTGTGACCAAGCTCTATTGAACAAACATATCTTATATATATATCCCCTATTGACTATAACGATGTTTGGCCATAGTGGCCACAGACCTCCTGCTAGAAAATCACTTAGTGACATAAAAATACAAATTCCTGGACCTCATCTCAGGCCACTGAATGAGAACTGGGATGAGGGTGAGGCAAGGGAAGGCAGCCTGGGAACTAGCCTTTTAAACATCATTCAGAGTGATCTGAACACACACTTCAGTTTGAGGGAAACTGACATGCAAAATTAGACACTCCATTTGTCAAGTGAAATAAGACATAGATAGTCTTACTCTCAAGGGATTAGACATCTAGCTGACCAAAATGCCATTCCTAAAGAAACCTGTTGCACTCAAGAAAGAGAAATCAGTTTTATTCTGAATGTCTCCTGAGATCAAGAACACAATATTGAGATTTCAGTATGTGATCTCCTACGCAAAGGATCCTAACTGCTAATCCAATAACTGGACCAAAGATATCAAATGGGACCTCCCTGGTGGTCCAGTGGTTAGGACTTCAGATTCTCACTGTCCAGGGCCAGGGTTCAATCCTTGGTCAAGGAACTAAGATCTCATAAACCACATGGCACAGCAAATAATAATAACAAAATTTAAAATGCCAAGTGACCTTCCTCTAACGACCAGTCTGTGTTCATCTTCTATTCTGCGAGGATGAATAAACATACAATAATTTTGGAGCATAAACAAATACTCAAAATTGGTCTCTTGTACATGAGGATGCAATTGATCCTCCAAAAACTGATATTCGCGTCTCCTAATCGATTAAAACCCGAGTAGCATAGTTCTAAATTCAGCAAAGAGTTTTAAACTCCTAAAGAGGCTAGACAGAAGAGACGAATGGATATTAAATACCATGCTGAGGTCCAAGAACACCAACGCCCTCTTCACCTTAGTCACCATCGCGATCCCCAAAGATCCCCTTCACACCGGCTTTGGAGACAGCCCTGGAAAACGTGTATCCTTGGATGAACTCCAGGAGCTGGGCTATCTTAGAACTTTTCCTGCAGCCCCGCCTCCGCAAACGGCTAAGTTCTCACACGTTTTACGACCAAGGAATGGAAAAGACAAGAGTTCACAGAACCATTCTGTGACCCGGACCCTGACAAGACGCAGGCCTGTCCCTCTCTGCTCCCTGGCCTCCCCTTCCTCTCCACCCGCCTGCTCGCGCACTGAGGCCCCCAGAAGTCCCAACCCTCAAAAGCACCCACCTCGGGCCCAGAAATAAGACCCCTTGCCTCCCCATCCGCCACGCCCACCGGCCCAGGCCCCCTCCTGACCTGTGGGGCGCGCCAGGCCGCCCTCGGGCCCCCGGCTCTCGGGCTTCCTCGGCCGGTAGCCATAGACACCCCTCTCTGTCTGGTAGCCGCGCCGGAGGAAAAGCGGGGCGGCCCGGCCGAGGCCCAGTCTTGCTGCTGCCGCAGCGGCCCAGGCCATGTCCCACTAGGCCCTCGGGGCCCAGAGATCCAGGCGGGACGTCCAGGGGCCGCGGCCGCAGGAAGGTAGCTCCAGCGCGGACCCGCCGCGGCGGAGGTAAGAGGCCTTAGGACGAAGCCAAGGGAAAAAACCCACGCCCTAGACAACACTCCCACTCCTGATTGGTCAGGGCCCGGCCCTTGGAGCCAATCCAGATCAGCAGCCCGCAAAGCCAAGCGGGGCGGCTGGCATCCAGCGACGCTCGGGAGGCCCTAGAGGCTGAGGAAAGTCCTCATCTGGGGAAAGGAGGAGTGCTGAGGGGAGCGTACCGGCTTTCTGTAACAAAGCTGTATATGCTGGATATATCTGTCTAGGCTGCAGTCTCCCTCCGGGAGTGATCACCCACCACCCCTGTCCTGGAAGCTCCAGAGCATAGACTCCCATAGAAAGGAAAAATTAGTGACAGACTGCATGAAAGGTGGCTGGGACTCAGACCAAGTTCATAGGAAGGAGCCAGAAAATCAATATCCCATCTCTTTGTATTTTTGTAAAAAACATTGAGGAGGACAGGTTCAAACAGGGGAGAAGGAGCCTGTACAAGAGCGATAGGAGTGAAGAAGAAACTGGATTTGGAAGATTTTAGATAATTGAGATTCTTGGTTGGTCTATCTCTGACACAGTTTCCCAAACTATTTTATTCCACGACTCACCTTTAATTTTACCAATATTGGGAGGTCTGAATGCTTCCCAGTCGGTCATCCATTCTTCCAGTTACCTGAGCAGCTGCACCCCCATACTTCTAAGAACATTACACACGTGAGCCTAAGATATCTTTCCACTGTACACACAGAGCCCTCTGCTGGATTATAGAGATTAATAAAATACACTGTCTGCCCCTAATCAGGTCCCAGTCAAGTTGCAGACTGAACTGAACACACAACATGAGACACACGGTAATCCAAGTGTGTGCAGGTGCCCTGCAGGCATAGACAGGTGTGTCAGGGAAACCTCCAAGTGAAAGGCACACTAGAACAGAATCCTGAAGACTGACGAGTTAGGCAAACGTATGAGAGGAGCCCACCAAGGAGAGGGGGGAAAGCATGAGCCCAGAAGCCGGGGAGAGGTTGCAAGGCATTGCAAGTGATTCTGAGGGGCTGGCAAATTGGGTGTGTATTGAGAAATGGGAGTGAAAAGGTTAAAGTAGTATGAAATTGTTATCGAGGAGAGTAGTAAAGGTAGAATATTGTCTTTAAAGTTTTCAAGTTCACCTCATTGAGGTCAGTGGCCATGAATATAGAGAGAAAGCACTTTCTGCGCTTTGTGATTTTCTCCTGCCTTGGTACTGAGGTCAGAAGGGTGATAACTGGGTTCATTCAGGGCTGAAAGTTTTGCAGGCAGATGGGAAAGAAAGGCCAAGATGCAAAGACATTTAAGATATTGGTTAGAGGACGATTGAAATAACAAAACATGGGCTTTAACCTAACATTTTAAAAATGCTATCAAATATAAGAATGGGCAGATGGTAAAATGAAAGGGCCAGTGGGTTGGCAGTTCCAATGAGGTTGAAGACTAGGTAAATCGGGAGTTGATTGAGAATCTCAGCTGGAACAGAAGGTTGCAGACAGGAAACAAAATGTTTAAAGTGTCATTGTAGCGGTGATGCAATCGTTGATACTGTCGTTGGCTAAAGTGGAGTGGGGAGAGTTTTTCAGAGGTGAAGTCAAGAGAGAACAGGTATTTGGGTTTTTTGAGTTGCCATAAGGACAACCAGCCAGAAACTTCAGTGTGCCAGGTGTTCACACACAAACACTTTTTCCTTTAAAATTTCATTCACACTCATGACTTTAATTAACAATAAAAAAGGAATGACACCAGATACAAATCGCCAGTATAACCTCTCTTCTGAACTCAGGATCCACACAAATGGAATACCGCCTACCATACATTTTTACTTTTGTGCATCATTATGAGTCCGTGATATGCTGTTGTCCGTGAAGTGCTATGATGTTAAAATATGATCATTTTGCAAACTGGTGACCCACAGGTCCCATCTAAATTGCTATATGGAGAGTTCCCTGGCAGTCCAGTGGTTAGGACTCAGTGCTAAGGTTCGGACTCAGTGCTAAGGTTCGGACTCTGTGCTAAGGTTTGGACTCTGTGCTATGGTGCGGATTCAATTCCTGGTCGAGGGATAAAGATCCCACAAGCTGCATGGGATGGCCAAAAATAAAAAAATAAACTGCTAATATATGCTTTGTTTGCCATCAGAAAGTCTTAATTTTTTAAATTGGATGCTTTTATTACAAATGTGGAAGATTGCATGTTAAAGTTCAGATGGTGGTTTTTCTGAGAGATCTGACCACACTGCACTCACGGTCTGTGATGGTGATCAGTGTGAGCTGAGTGGTTGCTGGTCTCTCTAGATGGGGTGTGTGGGTACCAGTTTTCAGTCCCCACCTCTCTTACCTTTATGTGGTCTGCTTGTCTGGACCCTGTAGCTGCTTGTGTTTGCGAACTCTAGTCTGTGTGGTTTGCCTGCCTCTTCTTTCACCCTTAATTAGAACCACACTTTCTGTGGTTCTCACTGTGCACCAGCAATACTATTTTTGGTTCCTCAGATATCCGTACTTTTCCTACTTCATGGTTTTCACACAACCTATTCCCTCTGCCAGGAAGGCTCTTCCTCCTGACCCCATCCCATCTCCAATAACACATACAGCTGGAAGATTCCTATCCTCCTTCTCCACTGGCCCCGGAGTTACTTTCTGGGGAAAAAAAAGAGTGTTCCTGGCCATTGTGGGTAAATTAGTTCTTCCTACTGTAAGCCCTCATAGTACTCCATAAATTTCCTTATTTTATTATACAATTTTGAAAAATATTTCTTGAGTACCAGATGTATCATAATTGTGGGAATCTAAATTTTTACCCACTTAGAGCATTACAATGATTCTGTCTCTACCTTCCCATACATAATTACATACTTGATTAAATTAATGTAAGCTAAATATAAATATGATATGTCTCCTTTGTGGGTGGTTCTCCCACTAAATTGTAAATGACATGAGTGTGCAATTATGTCTGTCTACTGCATTGCTCTGTCCCCAGCACCTAATTTACTGGTGACCCACAGGTCCCATCTAAACTGCTGATATGGGGAGCTCCTTGGTGGTCCAGTGGTTAGGATTCAGTGCTAAGGTTAGGACTTGGTGCTAGGGTGTGGGTTCGATCCCTGGTCAGGGAACAAAGATCCCACAAGCCACGTGAGATCAAACACCCAGTAATTCACTAGTAGGTGCTGAGTAAAAAGTTTTGAGTATGAGTTAATGAAAGAAGAACACAGGACGCAGTGACTGGATATGAAACTAAGTGGGGAGGTGGGGAGACACGACTTCTTGGCTGCTGACTTGAGCCACTGTGTGGTTGGTGATGCCATTAATAGATAAAGGTGCACAGGACAAACAGAAGGCTGTGAGGCAGGATTAATTCTGTTTTGGACATGCTGATACTCAATGTTTGTGAGACTGCTGAGTGTAGACACCTGGTACATAATTGGACTCATGGGTCTAGAGCTCAGAAAACTCTTTAAGGTGGGTAACAGCAACTTTATTTTGCATGTTGGAGGGCTGATAAATCCCAGGCACATACAACCAATAAGCAACAGAGATAGGACCTACATCCATATTTTTAGCCTTGACATTAATACTGTCCATTCTCTTCCTTATTGCTATGATGCTTGTTATACTATAAAAACATTATTCATTTTAGAGATCTGTCCTTCTAAAACCTTCATTCTTTTTTTTTTCCCCTTTGGTTTATTTGACTACACCATGTCTTAGTTGTGGCATGTGGGATCTAGTTCCCTGACTAGGGCCCCTGCATTGGGAGTTTGGAGTCTTAGCCACTAGACCAGCAGAGAAGTCCCCAAAACCTCTATCTTTAACAAAACTTGCAATAAAGTAATACATTTTAAAATACAATCTTCAGTTTCTACTTACCAGCCCTTAAATTGAAGACAATAATGCAATGCACGCTTTAGACTTGGGCTCCAGTATAAAATTGTATAATGCTTTTCTATCAGAACTAATATGTTTTCAGAAGATAAAGAATAGGTATAGTGATATGAGATCTGGGTCAGAGAAACCAGGATTTGAATCCAGGACGTGCCACATATTACTATAGGAGAGAAGAAAATTTATCTTTTATCCATTCATGTTCTGCTTCTGGCAACTGTGAATTAAACTGAGAAGAGATAGATTAAAACAAGAAAAGGCATATATTTCTTTCCTTTTTGGTGTGTGTGATCAAGCAGCATGTGGAATTTTAGTACGCCAGCCAGGAATTGAACCCATGCCCTCTGCATTGCAAGCATGGATTCTCAGCCCTGTACCACTGGGGAAATTACAGCATATATTTATTTGTGTTAATATTTTTCATGCATGGGGGCTTAAGAGAAAGGAATGAAAATCCGAAGGGGTGACTCGACTTTGGGCCTCGTATACCATTTTAACAAAGAGTAATATACAATATTATGAAGAAGACACTAGGCAAAGGAAAAAAGTTCTGAGCTCCTAGAATGGTATACTGTGAAAAGTGACTAGGAAAGGTGTGGTAAAGAAAGGTTAGCATTTGGTATGCTTTCTTAACCAGACTCAATTCATCTCTGCTGGTAAGAATCATTCTCCTCTTACTAGTATGGGAGTCAGGAAACATGTCATCTTTACAAATGGAACTCTATGTCATTTTTACAAAGGGAAATTTGTGCCTACTTTTAGGTAGACAGAGGGAAGCCAGTTTCTCAGTTGCCTTCAGCTTAAAATAATGAATATGCCAAATAGAATATTTGGGGTAGCATGCCCTGATCCCCTTCACTATATAGGCCTTAGGCAGATTCCTTTAACTCTTAGTCTATATAGTTACCTGTAAAATATTTAAACATTTATGTAAAACACATAAAGTTCAGTGATTAGAACAAAGAAGATGCTCAATAAGTATTAGCTACCACTATTATTATTGTTATTATTAAAGAAAGAAAGCGATTGAGATGATGGAATTGTTTATGTCACTGAAGTGAGATGAAGGTTATAACTGGCAAAGCTACAGTTAAGATCCAAAGAAGTAAGGATACAGGACAGAGTCTTCTACATGGACAATGAAATGGCCTAGAATAATAGTGAGTCTCTCATGCAATTTTGTCTCTGTCAGTCTCTGCCTGTCTTCATTGAGGCCAGAAATAGTGCTTTATTCATTTTTATATTTTATTTCCAATACAGTGATTGATTCATAGTAACACTTTGAAAATTGGATCCATGACATTGTCCAGAGAATAAGACAAACCACAAATGGGAGGAAAATATTTGCAAAAGATCCATCTTTTGCAAATATCCATCTTTTGCAAAAGATCCACTTTTGCAAATATCCATCACTGCATAATGATGGATAAATGTCTTTATACATTTATTTAAACCCACAGAATGTATAGCACTATGGATTAACTCTAATGTAAACTATAAACTTTGGGTAATTAAGATGTGTCAGTGTAGGTTCATCAGCCACAACAAATATATAACTAGGATGAGAGATGTTGACAGTGGGGGAGGCTGTGCATGTGTAGGGCCTCAGAGTACATTAGGAAACTTTTGTAACTTCCCCTCAATTTTGCTGTGAATCTTGAATATATATTATATACTTAATATATTAAATATTTATATGCCCTAAAATATAACCTTAAAAAAGACATATTTTAAAAAATTTTACTGAAGTATAGTTGATTTACAATGTTGTGTTAATGTATGCAGTGTAGCAAAGTGATTCAGTTATAGATATATACATTCTCTTCCATTAGGATTTATCATAGGATATTGAATATAAGTTCCCTGAGCTACACGATAGGACCTTGTTGTTTATCTTTTCTATACATAATAGTTTTCATCCCCTAATCTCAAGCTCCTAATCCTTCCTTCCCCCACCCCTCCACCTTGGCAATCATAAGTCTGTTCTCTTTGTCTCTGAGTCTGTCTATTTCTGTTTCATAGACAAATTCATTTGTGTCATATTTTAACTTCCACATATAAGTGATATAACATGTTATTTGTCTTTCAAAAAAAAGACATATCTGATAAAGAGTTAGTATCCAAAATGTACAAAGATCTCTTAAACACAGCAATAAGAAAACAAATGGGCCAAAGACCCTAACAGACAACTCACCAAAGAAGCTATATACATGGCAAATAAGCATATAAAAAGATGCTCCATATCATATGTCATTTGGGAATTGTAAGTTAAAACAACAATGAGATAGGGATGTTGATAGTGGGGGAAACTGTAAATGTGGGCAAAGGGAGTATATGAAATCTTTGTACCTTCCTCTCAATTTGCTGTGAAGTTAAAACCGCTCTTAAAAAAAAAAATCTCAAAAAAAAAAGAAAATTAGATGGATACATGCATGCATGAATGAATGAAAACAAATTGTGTGGTTAATTCAGGAATCAATGGAGTTTAAAAAAAAAGTGTTTATGAAAAAGAAGACTTTAGGCCAGATTTAAAGTCCGAAATATGTCATACTTAGAAAATATATTTGTTTAACTATAGGTATAAAACATGTAGGGAATTCCCTGGCTGTCCAGTGATTAGGACTTGGGTCTTCCACTGCAGGGTTCCCGATTTCAATTCGGGGAACTAAGATCTCGCATGCTGCAGAGCATGGCCAAAACAAAAACAAAATGTAATGTTTAAATAATAATGCTGATCACCGTACTGGCTATCTATTGTTGCATAAGACATTACCTCACAACTAAATGGCTTGAAACAACAAACCTGTATCACTTTGTGGTTTTTGTAGGTCAGTGTTCCAGACACAGCTTGGCTCAGGACTTCAGGCTCAAGACTGCTCCAAGGTTGCAGTCAGGCTGCAAGCTGAGATTATAACCTCACTTGAAAGCTCAAGCAGGGGACAGTCAACTTTCATTCCATTCATTTCTTTGGTGGCAGGGCTGAGTCCCTCACTGGCTGTTGGCCAGAAGCCTTCCTTGATTCTCTGCCCTGTGGGTCTCTCCAAGGGTAGCTTTCAACATGGCAGCCAACTGCCCATAGGGAGTGGGCAGGGGTGGGAGTAGGGTAGGATAGGGGAGATGAATCACAGTATTTTTGAAAACTAATATTAGTTGTAACATCCTGTCACCTCTGCTGTATTACTATACTCACTAGAAGTTAGTCACTAAATGCAGTCTACACTCAGAGGGAGAACATTACACAAGGGCATGACGATCAGGAGAAAGGGATCCTTGAGAACCATTTTAGAGGTCACCTACTGTACCCACTGGAGACAGCAATGGCAACCCACTCCAGCACTCTTGCCTGGGAAATCCCATGGATGGAGGAGGGGTCGCTGAGTCAGACACGACTGAAGTGACTTAGCAGCAGCAGCATCACTGTACCCACGTGACCATTTTAGGAAACTGACTCAAGTATATGCAGTGTTTATCCTTGGCTTATCAATCATGTAATCTCTCAAGTAACTCTTGCACAGGCTGCTGTGACACTCTGAGCAAAGAATTAGAACTATAGGTGTGTGTGTTAGTCACTCAGTCCTGTCTGACTGTTTACGACCCCATGGACTATAGCTCGCCAGGTTCCTCTGTCCATGGGATTGTACAGGCAAGAATACTGGAGTGAGTTGCCATTTCCTCTTCTAGATGCTGCATAAATAGTTCTGATGATAAAATATACCATATCATTTCAAAGAACTATAGATACTAGCTTATTGTTTTTTCAATTAATTTCTTTAATTGGATGCTAATTACTTTACAATATTGTGGTGATTTTTGCCATATGTCAGCATGAATCAGCCACTGGTGTACATGTGTCCCTCATCCTGAATCTCCCCTTCCCACTTACCTCCCCACCCCATCCCTCTGGGTTGTCCTGCTTCATGCATCGAACTTGCACTGGTCATCTATTTTACATATTGTGATATACATGTTTCAATGACTAGCTTATTATTATTATCATTAAACTGATATTAAATCTTGGGTATGAGAACATTAATACAAAGTGACATCCCTATTTAAATGAGTCTTGCCTTTAGCTGGAAGAAAGAGGGTAAAACACAATGGAATGGCTGTTTCTACAGCTTCTGTGGGGAAAATGTAGGTGAGTATAATTATATGCTATCCTGTCTAGAGTGTAGAAACTTCCAGAAGAAAAATAAGCTAGAAATGACACTCACTCCTTTCCCTTCCCTTTAGCAACTGGTACAAGAAGTGAGGTGATGCCAGAGGACTCCCTGAGTAATATCTTTTTTTTTCTAGCTATATTTCTCAATGTGACGATATTGTCCTGGTATAGGAAGGTAGCCACTTTTCTTTTGAATGCTTAAATACTTGGAAGCTGTGACAAAGTGCATTGCCAAAATTAAAATAATGAAGTTAGGGATCATAAAGTCTAATGTACTCATTTTTAAAAAGAAGTATCGAGTCACAGACAAGTTACAAACGACTTACCCTAGTTCCATGGACATTAGCAGGGCTCTAAGACCAGACCCATACTAAAAGAGATCAGTCCTGAGTGTTCATTGGAAGGACTGATGTTGAAGCTGAAACTCCAATACTTTGGCCACCTGATGTGAAGAGCTGACTCATTTGAAAAGACCCTGATGCTGGGAAAGATTGAGGGCAGGAGGAGAAGGGGACGTCAGAGGATGAGATGGTTGGATGGCATCACCAACTTGATGAACATGACTCCGGGAGTTGGTGATGGACAGGGAGGCCTGGCGTGCTGCAGTTCATGGGGTTGCAAAGAGCTGGACACGACTGAGCAACTAAACTGAACTGAAGACCAAACCCAGTTCCCTTCCCTTTGCATTTTGCTTTCATGGATATGGATTTATTGACACTGTGGACTGACCCAGGCAGAGATTCTTGTTTTAGTCTACGTGTTGGTTGGTCTTGTTAGGACTAAATTATAAAATTATGTCTTTTCTATTCTATATTCTGATTGTGTAAAACAGCCATTTGTATTAACCTGTGTATGGTATTGTACACAGTTGTATAAGGTAGAGAAAACATCCTAGAAAAGGAGGAAATATTAAATAAGACTGTGAACTTTGGAATCAGATGGTCCAGAATGGAGGTTCCATTTAGTAGCTGTATCTTACTGGGCACATTATTAAACGATGTTAAGTCCTAGTTTCCCCATTTTTAAAAATAAGAAAAACAGTATCTACCAAATAGAAACATTAGGTGGATAAATGCCTGATACACATTAAGAAAGAGGTGTCCCACTCCAGTACCCTTGCCTGGAAAATCCCATGGACAGAGGAGCCTGGTAGGCTACAGTCCATGGGGTCACAAAGAGTCGGACACGACTGAGCGACATCACTTTCACCTTCCTCACCTACTCTTCTCTGTCTATAAAAGAAACTGGCATTCAGACCCAGATAAGATGATACACTGGGGCACTAGCCTGCCGTCTTCTAGGACGCCTAGCTTTCCAAAAAAGTTGTATTCCTTGCTTCAAAAAACAGAAAAAGAAAGAAGTGTCTATCTCTCCATTCATCCATTCAAAAGTAATTCAAGTTTTTAACCACCCAGTGTTAAAAATTTGAATTACTCTTAATGGAAATCACATAAAGGGAAATGGAATCCTTTGGATTGTTAAGATTTTCTATTATTGTTGCCTGAATGCTTTAGTTGTGTCCAACTCTTTGTGACCCTATGGACTGTAGCCTGCCAGGCTTCTCTGTTGCTGGGATTCTCCAGGCAAGAATACTGGAGTCAGTTGCCATTTTCTCCTCCAGGGGATCTTCCCAACCCAGGGATTGAATCCACATCTCCTGCATTGGCCGGCAGATTCTTTTACTGCTGAGCCACCTGAAAATGAAATCTCAGTCTTTAAAATATTATGTTCTTTTCACTCTAGTTTAATCCTACCAATTCCTGCATAAATACACAGGTTTTTCTCTCTCTTCCAAGAAAATGTTTTTTGGAAAGGAAAATTTTTTCTATCTTTTTAGATTCAGTACCTGAGGTGTATGAACTAAACTGACAACAGATTAACACAGGGGAAAATTGATGCTTTTAATTTTGCATTAATGGGGCTACACAAAAAAGAAGTGAAAGCCCAATGAAGCAGTTAGACTCAGAAGCTTATATATCATTTTAACAAAGGGTGACTAGAGAAAAAAACGGGTGAGCTTCTAGGGCGGAAAACTGTAGGAAGGCAAATACATGAATTAACCAACGCAACTAATATATTACCTGTATAAACTATATGTAAGGGTTATTTTAATAAGGTTTGTTTGTATAGATTCATCTTCATGTTGGCTTTTCATCTTTAGAGCCATAAATCTCCTGGGGAGGATATTTATGGTAGTCTCCATTTCTCAAAAGTTTCTGCTTTTAGTCAGATAAAGGGAGCTCCAAGTTTTCTTTCTTCATTTGATTGACTCTTAATTGCCTTCAGCTCAAAATAATCCACAGGCCAAAGTCTATATTCATTCATTTTTAAAAAAAATATTGAGTATAGTTGATTTACAATGTTGTATTCATTTACTTTTAATTCTTCTCTCAAAATGTGATTGTGGCCCCAGGACACAAAGATGAATAAGATACAAATCATAGTCTCAAGGAGCTCACAGTCTTAATGGGAAAGCAAATACAAACAAATTATTTCAATATAATATAATGAATGTTGGAATTGAGTTGTTCAGAGACTACTATGGGAACTCAAGTAGGGACAGAGATTTAATCCAACCTATGTAGGGTGGTGGTGATGAAGAATGGCTTCCCCAAAGAAATAATGCCTTTAGCGTCTAGGCTGAGAACATTCATGGGAGAAAGTATTCTAGGCAAAGTCATAATATGTGCACCAAGGGAAGAGAAGGTTCAGTTCATGTGCTGTGCTGTGCTAAGTCGCTTCAGTTGTGTCTGACTCTGTGCGACCCTATGGACTGTAGCCCGCCAGGCTCCTCTGTCCATGGGATTCTCCAGGCAAGAATACTGGAGTATGTTGACATGCCCACCTCTCCTTCACAGGATCTTCCCAACCCAGGGATTGAACCTATGTCTCCTGCATTGGCAGATGGGTTCTTTACCATCTAGCACTACCTGGGAAGCCCAATTCAGTACATGCAACGTATTAACTACAGCTAGAACTCAGACCTGTGGAGAATGAGCCAGAAACTAGACATACAGGCAAGAGCTATGAAGATCTCCTGCTAAAGACTGAATTTTACCCTGTAAGTCAGTGGCTTCCAAAGTTACTTGGCATAAGGAGATATGCAAAATGATCTATTTAGGCAAAAATATTAAAACTTGGTTTTTTTTTTTTAATTTCTTCTACTTTGGGATGTGTAGTATTATGTACAAGTTTAGGTAGTAATACACACACACACAATTTATATCTAAGTAAATAGACATGACTTGGGAGTGTATGCCCTCCTCCCCTTCCCATGGATTGTATGACCAGAGAAGTTTAGAGACTTATTGCCATTAAAGGGTGTTTTGCACAGGAGTTAAACAGTTAGATTTGTGCTTGAAAGTTGCTAAGGTCAGAGGGGAGAAAATTAAAATTAGTTAGAAGAATTAAGATTGTTGCCAATAGTGTGGGTTTGAATTGATGTTGGTCTCAACTAAGATTGTGGCAGTGGGATCCAGAGGAGGACCAAGGTAAGATCTTTTTTAAATTTTTATTCATTTATTTATTTTGGCCCTGCTGAGCACAGCTTGTGGATCTTAGTTTCCCAACCAAGTATTGAACTCGGGCCAAGGCAGTGAAAATGTTCTAACCACTAGACTGCTAGAGAACTTCCAAGGTAAGATCTTTTTAAGACACACTGATTTTGGGCTTTCTTGGTGGCTCAGTAGTAAAGAATCTGCTTATCAATGCAGGAGACACAAGTTTGATCCCTGGTCTGGGAAGATGCCATATGCCATAAAGAAACTAAGCCTGTGTGCCACAATTATTGAGCCTGTGCTCCGGAGCCCAGGAGCCACAACCACTGAGCCTGTCTCCTGCAACTACTGAAGCCTGTGTGCCCTAGAGACTGTGCTCCACAAGAGAAGCCACCACAAAAATTAGCCTGGGTACAGTAACTAGAGAGTAGCCCCTGCTGGCCAGAACTAGAGAAAAGCCCTCGCAGCAGTGAAGATCCAGCACAGCCAAAAATAAATAAAAAAATAGAATTTAAAAAGAAAAAAAAAAAAAAAGACAGATTGCATTTGGATAAGAGATGATGAAGGACAAAGAAACTGTTGGAGAGGAATAACTTTTCCTCTATTCTCTCATGAAACGCTGGGCTGGATGAAGCACAAGCTGGAATCAAGATTGCTGGGAGAAATGTCAATAATCTCAGATATGCAGATGACACCACCCTTATGGCAGAAAGTGAAGTAGCACTAAAGAGCCTCTTGATGAAAGTGAAAGAGGAAAGTGAAAAAGTTGGCTTAAAGCTCAACATTCAGAAAACTAAGATCTTGGCATCCAGTCCCATCACTTCTCGGGAAATAGATGGGTAAACAGTGGAAACAGTGTCAGACTTTATTTTCTTGGGCTCCAAAATCCTGCAGATGGTGACTGCAGCCATGAAATTAAAAGATGCTTACTCCTTGCAGGAAAATTATGACCAACCTAGACAGCATATTAAAAAGCAGAGACATTACTTTGCCAACAAAGGTCTGTCTAGTGAAGGCTATGGCTTTTCTAGTAGTCATGTATGGATGTGAGACTTGGACTATAAAGAAAGCCGAGCACTGAAGAATCGATGCTTTTGAACTGTGCTATTGGAGAAGACTCTTGAGAGTCTCTTGGACTGCAAGGAGAACCAACCAGTCCATCCTAAAGGAGATCAGTCCAGGGTGTTCATTGGTAGGACTGATGCTAAAGCTGAAACTCCAATAGTTTGGCCACCTGATGCAAAGAACTGACTCATTTGAAAAGACCCTGATGCTGGGAAAGATTGAAGGCGGGAGAAGGGGATGACAGAGGATGAGATGGTTAGATGGCATCACCGACTCAATGGACATGAGTTTGGGTAAATTCTGGGAGCTGGTGAGGGACAGGAAGGCCTGGCATGCTGCAGTCCATGGGGTTGTAGTCGGACATGACTGAGCGACTGAATTGAACTGAATTTATGTTCTTAAGTGAGACTGTGCAGATTAAACTAACAAAAGACAGATTATTAGGAGAAAAGACATACAATTTTCACTTATATTTATGTGAGTTCACAGAAGTGCAACACAAAGCAGTTAGACTCTGGGCTTAGGTACTGTTCTAACAGAGGAAAGGGAGCTTGGGTTTCCAGGGATGACAAACTTTCGTTAAGTCACTAGAAAATATATAGGGGAACTAATGGGAGATAAGGATTATTTTAGTAAGATCTGTTCATGTAAACCCATCTGGGTGTTGTCTCTCCATCTCTGTGATGAGACAGTTCTTAATGCCGGGGTTGAGGGTTTGGGTAGACACTTTCACAAAGGGAAATCCATGCTCTGCTTTTAGGCAGTTAAGCAGAGTTCTATAGAACTCTTTCTGAATCTATTGATTCTTAATTGCCTTCCTGGTGGCTCAAATGGTAAAGAATCTGCTGCAATGCAGGAGACCCAGGTTCAATCCTTGAGTCAGGGAAGATCCCCTGGAAAAGGGAATGGCAACCCACTTCAGTATTCTTGCCTGGAAAATCCCATGGACAGAGGAGCCTGGTGGGTTACAGTCCATGGAGTCACAGAGTCAGACAGGACTGAGCGACTAACACTTTCACTTTCAGAACAATCCTTATGATAAACTAGCACATTTTGGCGTGGCCTATGTGGTCCCCTTTAGCATCATCAACTGATAGAATAAAAACAAAAAGAAACAGGTGGGATTGGAGGCCAACATTAAGTTCAATTTTGGACATTTTAGGTTTGAAGTGTATGTGGTGTATTTCATCACAATTATCTCACAGCAAAGACTTAGAGATGTAAGTCAGGAATTAAAGAACTGAGATCAATTAGACGACATAGGGTTAGTTTTCTCACCACTTACTTACCCATTAGTTTCCCCAAAGAATACTGAGGATGTTTCTTCCACTGGGCAATAGAAGTGAAACCAGAATTAGAGATATTTACACACCTCTGGTCTTTGTTTACAGTAGTGGAGAGCATAATTTCTTTTTTGTTCTCTCAGTCTTATTGGGGTATAATTGACAAAATTGTAAGAAATGTAAAACGTAAACTGAGGTGATTTGACATTTTCCCTCTCTTTTTTATCTTCCTTTTTTGTTTCTTAGTAGGATACATAATGCTGGAGTAAAAGGTTCCTGGTGCACCGGTTTCATACCAGTGGGAGAGCAAAGAAAGGGCTGTTGAAGCCGTATTTATTCAAATTGCAAAGCCATTCAGATGATAGTGTTTATTGTTAGCAAAATGATTTGATAATAGCTAACACTCAAAGAGCACAAACTATGAACACTGTGTTAAGTGCTTTTATTTAAATCACCCCAATTACTATTCACAAAACCCTAGAAAAAAGTACTGCTATTATCACAATTTTCAAGAATAAAAAGCTGTGACGTTTGAATAGCTAGTAAATACCGGGACTAGAATTTGGATTTATGCAGGCTACCTCTTCGTAGAGTTGACTCATTAGAAAAGACCCTGATGCTAGGAGGGATTGGGGGCAGGAGGAGAAGGGGACAGAGGATGAGATGGCTGGATGGCATCACCGACGCGATGGACATGAGTTTGGGTGAACTCCGGTAGTTGGTGATGGACAGGGAGGCCTGGCGTGCAGGCCTCATGGGGTTGCAGAGTTGGACACGGCTGAGCGACTGAACTGAACTGAATTGAGTCTCACTTCAGAGATGCTACAGTGTTTGTGGTTTCCCATTGTAGCTTCCAAACCAGTTCTCTTCCAAGAAATTTGACCCTGTTGCGCTTGCTTCTTCTGTCTACACCTCCTGCTATGGTATCTCTTCAGAACCACTTTCTGATGTCCTTGTCTGTCCCCATTCACTCACTCAAGGTTTGGCTCTTTTGTCAGTTTTCTTTGCAACCTGTACTATCAATCTGCTAACCCCATCCATACTCACATATAAACCTCATTTAACTTCCCTCCAAATCCAGTGTAGATCCTACGATCCTTCACTATAATTGTTCTTTTGCAAACACCCATGATAGATACCTGTAGTTGTCTCTCTGCCATTACCCTCATGGGGAAAAAAAAAAAGGCAAGCTGATTAAATCTAACTGTCCATCTATTCTAGGGATATTGGCAAATGTAGGCTAGATGGTTTTAAACTTATGACCACATGGTGATGGAAAAGAGTTCCTTGGACAGCAAGATCAAACCAGTCAATCCTAAAGGAAATCAATCCTGAATATTCATACGAAGGACTGATGCTGAAGCTCCAATACTTTGGCCATCTAATCTGAAGAGTTGACTCATTGGAAAAGCCCCTTCTTCTATCAAAGGCACTCTTTCCATTTGTACTTTAATTTTTTGACTGTGCCACACAGTATATGAGATCCCAGTTCCCTGAGCAGGGATTGAACCTGTGCCCCCTGCAGTTGAAGCTTGGAGTCTTAACCACTGGACCACCAGGGAAGTCCCTCCACTTGTACTTTAGATGCTATTCCTACCAATCACAAGATTTTCCTCCTTTGCTTTTTTTTTTCTCCCTCTTGCAACTCCAGTATTTCCCTATTAGATCATTCCCATTAATAAACATTCTATTTTTCATTAAAAAATACAAAAAAAAACCAAAATCCTCCCTGATTTCACATTCTCCATCATCATTTCCTACTGATCTTCAGAGTAAAATGCCTCAAATACTTGTCTTCACTTTTTTCATCTCCAGTGAAAGTCAGTTCAGTCGCTCAGTTGTGTCCCACTCTTTGTGACCAAATTTAGTCAACTATTCCAGTCCATGCCCACTACTTCACTGATCTGGTTCCAAAAAACTCCGTGTTGAGCCCCACAGTGTCAATCCAATGGGTTCTTTCCTGCCTGATGCTACCTGTTCTCTCAGTAACATTTGAGAGTTAGCCACTTCTTTTCTAGGCTTTTACAAAGCTATTCACTCCAGCTTTCCACTCTCTGCACTGTCTCCTTTTTAGGGACTTAACCTCTATATTTGGAAGTTTTTCAGGGCTTAGTCCTGGACTTTCTTCTCTTATCACATTTTCTTTTTATCTCATTTTTTCTTTTGACTTTATGTATGTTTGCATTTATTGGCCACACAGCACAGCATGCGGGATCTTAGTTCCCCGACCAGGGACTGAACCTGGTTGAGAAAGTGCAGTCCTAACTAGACCACCAGGGAATTTCCCTGTTTTTTTCATATGGTATAGTTCTGTCAAGTGAAGCAGGAAAAACAAGAATGGACATTTTTGAAAATTTTCTGAAATACTTAAACAAACACTTAAAAACAATATAATTTAGCTCCAAGAAATAGTGAAATTTGAGTCACCACAATGCAAAAATGATGGCTTCTTCAGAGCAATGTATTCCCTAAAGGTAAGATTCAATGACATCCCCATATCAGAGGGCTTTTGGTGGTTTACTTGACATGCTCCTCTGGAAACAAAACGATTGGCAGCATTTTCAGTCTATGTAAAAATGTGCATTAAAGCAGTGGGATATAGCAAAAAGAGCTTGGTTTTTTGCAGTTAGAGTTCAGTATGATAGTAGGGAATATATGTACTAGTTTTTTGATCTTTAATAATCTTTTGTGATTCAGTTTCTATAAAATTCAGAATACTTACCTATAGGATTATTGTGATTATTAAAATAACAAATGTAAAATAACAAATGCTTTCTTTTTTGATCCCTGTACTCACACAGTTTCTTTTTAACACCTGAATTCTTTACACCTGATGACAGGCAAAGGATTGAGAAGATTTACTGATCAACAGCACAGGTGAATCTTCTCAAGGTAATCAGACAAAATGAAAAAAACTTCAAGGAGAACTTGGTAGCTTGGTGTTTTAGGACAGTTCTCTCAAAATGGCTCATCAGTGATACAAACGCAGTATTTGTCTTTCTTTTTCACTGTCCTTTAAACGGTGGGCCTTTTTTTTTTAAGTACAAGAAGCATCAACACTCAGCTTGGAAGAGTAACTTACGTGCTAAGAATAAATGGTCTAAGTGTAAGCAACCCGTGTCCACCAACAGATGAATGGATAGAGATGATGTCACACATACACACTCAAGCATAAAAAGGGAAACTTTGCCATTTGCAACAACACGATGAACTTGAAGCCTTTTGTGCTTAATGAAGGAAGTCAGATGGAGAAGTACAAATACTGTAGATTATCACTCACGTGTGGTATCTAAAAAATAAAAGAAACTAGTAAATATAAAAGAAACAGACTCTGATACAGAGAACAAATCCATGGTTAGGGGAAGGGGAAACAGAGGTAGAGGTTAAGAGGTATAAATTTTATGTACAATAAATGTTACAAGGATATATTATACAGCTCAGGGAATATTGCCAATATTGTGAATCACTATAAATAAAAATTGTGAACCTACGTTGTACACCTGAATCTTATATAAGATTGTAAATAAAATACACAATTTGAAAAAGGAAAGGTAAGTAAAAAACAGTAAATTGAGACAAAGGTACAAAAGCTGAACACAAGTGAACTTAGACATGCGTCAAGGATTTGAGGTGTCTAGTAGCTTATTTTGGGGCGGAGCACCGCACGTAAAAACAAGAATGAAGACCAGCTCTGCACCTTTGTTCCTTTGGCTCCTGACCAGCCAAAGCCGGTAGTACTTAACACCAGACAGATTCTGTTGGCAAACCTGACACTTTTTCGATAAAAATCAGAGGCCTGGTGCACGAATTCATCAATTTAAGAGAAAATAAGTTTAGATAAGCTGAGCCATTTTTAAAAAATTGACTTGGTTCCACATTTAGAAGAAATGGCAAGACTGTCCAATTTTTTAACCTGGTGATTTCATTCAGTAATTCGCGGGGATGATGCTACTGTAAAAAACTTGCTGGCTACAACAGGGTACTTTCTAAGACCTGTAGGAGAAAACCCTTGATCGTTCTTCAGCCGCGGGGTACTTACAGATTGAACAGCTAAAACTGCTTCTGGACGTTCCCCTACGGGACTTTCTTAAATCTAGATCCGTCCCTTAACAACCTGTACCTCCCTCACCGTACATATTCTTAGCTTCTCCAGCTTTCAGCTTCCTAAATCCTCAACCTCATCCCACGAATTAATCCAATCAAACTCTCCCTTCTTAGACTCCTCCTTATAAACACTCCAGGAAAAGCCGCTGAGAAACACGTGGTTAAATTTGTCCTTAATGGCGCTCCGTAATTCGCCTACTCTTCCACCGCCCTTCCTCACCTCCTGTTAGCTCCGCCCCTCCCCATTCTCGCTTTCCCCCTCCGGTCTCCCTCCCCCAGCGCCTGCGCTTGCGCACCTCCAATTCAGGCGCTTTCCCTTTCCTGGCGACCAATCCACTTCCTGCCTCCGGGCCTCTGCCTACTCCTCCCCTCCGCTGAGGCCCTGGCTGGAGGAGCAGGTTATGGCTGCCCTGCGAATTGCCTGTCTGAAAAATTAGCTCCTCTCCTTGAGTTGGGCAGCTTGAAGCTGCCGCTCTGTGTGTGGCACTTATCTGAGCGTTCACTCGCGATCCTTCGCCCTGGAGCTAAGCTAAGAGCGAGGGAACGCCGGCAGAAGGAAAGCCCGGACGTTTTCGACCCGGCAGTAGTGCGGACAGCTGCTTCCTTTCCGCCGTCCTCCGCCCCGCCCCCACTCGCAGCCTGGCCGCGCTGGTGAGTGGCGGACGGGAGGGCCGGCGGGCGGAGGGAGGAGGGGGAGGTGAGGGAAGGCGGGCCCTCGGCTGCGAGCTAGGTGGGGGGAGGGGAGGGGAGAGCCCGAGCGCTGGAGTTGGTGCTGGGAAACCCGGGGCTAATGTTGACAACAGGCTCGAGGTGAGTCCCGGGGAACCTCCTTCCCCTCCGCTCCAACGACCAGGAGGGAGCGGGGTTGGGGGGCACCGGCCTGGACTCCTACTCCCCCGGGGACCCGTGAGGCGACTCGGCACCCCAGCGCCCGGGGACGGCGAGCAGGAGACGGACCGCGGGTCCCGCGTCGTTCTCCTCAGACCCCTCTCCTCGGGAGGCTGCCTTCAACGCGGGAGGGAGGCAGGAGAGGCTGTCGAGGGGGTGCCTGCCCTGTACGCCTGGGGTGGGCCTCGGGGCCGGAGGCGGGGAGCCCGCCGTGGCGGGGTGAAGAGGTTTGGGGTGTGGAGGAGAGCGAGGGGAGGCTGGGGAGAGCTCTCTGGGAGCCGCGAGGGAAGCGAGGGCGAGGAAATGGGGAGGGTGGGTGTGTGTGTGGGAGGACGTGGAGCCGGGAGACCGGCCGGAGCGTGTGGGGCTCCGGCGGTGAGGGAGCGTGGGGTGCGAAGTTAGGGCTGGGGCAGGGACGGTCCGCGAAGGTGACCGTGGACCCTGGTGGGAAGGGGAGTTGTGGCGAGGAAGCGAGCGGAGCTGGGGCGTGTGGGGCGAGAGCAGGGGGTTGTGGGAGAAGAGGGTGCAGGCGACGGGGTTCGGTGGCTCGGAGAGTGGTGGGCAGGCATTCCTGGGTGCACTTCTTTTTAGTCCCATGGGCTGAGGATTCTTCACTTCGCCTTCATCCCGGGCTTCCCAGTCCTCCTGTTGAACTAAAGAGGCGATCGCGGGGTGTTTGGTTGGCGGAGCAGAGGCAGCTTAAAGCTTGAGGGGATAGTCTGGACCCGACCGTCGGCTCTCTTGCTCTTTTAGGACTTGCACGCAGTGATGCATCAGACTTGAGGAAAACTCTCCCTCACTTTTCCCCTTTAGCAGAGTTATTAAGTGTTTAGAAAAACTGTACGACTCATCAAGAAAACCATTTTTGAACTCTGGTGGAATTTGTAAAAACTTTGAATGAGTCCGTTTTCTGAGGACGTTCTTTAAAGTCTGACTGAGAGGTAATGCCCTTGTGCTGTTTTGCCCTTAGACCATTTTAAATGAATAACCCAGAATGAAAAGATTAAATATCATTCTTTCACTTTGGAGCATTTTGAGAGCAGTCTCATTGTGATTTCATACATAACCCATATGGTACTTTGCGGAGAAACAGCTTTAAAGAGAAACACCCCTTTCTCTGCACTCTCCCAACAGACCATTGAAAGTACCTGTTTTACTAGTAAAGTAGTTTTACTTTCTTCTGGAATTTCAGAGTATATTTAGAAAACCAAATAAAATATACAGCCCAGGGCCAGGACACTATTTTGGGAGCTAGAAAGGTGGTTTTAAAGAATGGCTTCGTTTTAAGGGCTGTGTGAATGTAATTACACTGGCTTGTAGGAGCTAATCATATTCCAATTAAAAGATCACTAATTTTTATCTTACAGACTCTATTTAAAAGTTCTAGTTTTTATTTGGAAGACTTGAGGTAGAATATTAAAGCATGAGTTTATTAAAATGTGAAATGCAATTAGCATTTCACAATATAATTTAATGCTCAGTTTCATATTTGAAATTTGATGTGATACAAATTCATACTTAATCTGAATTCTGTAGCTTATATTTTTTACTTGGCTTTTAAAAAATATTTATTTGGTTGCACTGGGTCTTAGTTGGGACATGCAGGATCTATAGCTGCACCATGTGGGATCTTTAGGGATCTTTAATTGCAACATATGGAATCTAGTTTCCTGACTAGGGATCCAACCCTAGCCCCCAGGGTCTTAGCCACTGGATCACCAGGGAGTCCTTACTTGACTTTTAAGTCTTAGGGTATATAGGGGGAAAGAGCACTGGACACAGAGTCTCAACCCAGTCACTAAGCTAGTTGTGTAATCTTGGGCAGTTCACTCAGTGTAAAAATTGAGAATTGGAGTAGTTAAAATCTAGTACTCCTAACTCTAAAAAATTCTTAGCTTAGGCTTAACTCTTCAGTTTTCTCTGTGAAAGAGAATAAGCATTTGTTGAATGGCGCTCTCATGCTCTCTTCTAGACTTAGAGAAGTTTAAGACACCTGTAAGAGAGGTAGCAGTATTTCCATGTTATGGATTAATAGACTCAGAAGTTACGTTGCCCTGTTTCCATAGCTGGCAGGTTGTAGAGTTTGCAAACTTAAAAGTCTGACTGACTTTAAAGCTCATATTATTTTCTCATAGTGCATTGCTACCTTTACATGAACCTTAAAATTTTCATCATATTTTTGTTCACTTAAATTTAGTTACAGCTGTTCTTTGGGTGTATGTTTGTAATATAAGGATGAAATTGTTCAAAGATACCACTGCCAAGACTTGAGGGTCTTGTTGAGAATCTGTTTTGCCATGCTCTAGAGCAGAATCTAATTCATGAAAGATTTCTGCAGTTTGATACCGAAGGCATTTAAAAGTCTGTTGAATATATGAGTACTGTGGAAAATCACAAAAGTTTGAGGGACTGTTGTGCTGATAAGTGATGATCCTTTATAAATTTGTCAGATTCCAAGTACGCTTCTTAATGTTTTAACAAAACTTAGTGTCTAATTTTGTCTTCATAAATGAGATATCATAAATTTTGGTACCATTCTTTTTTATATTCTGAGAACTGTTCTTTCCCGTATTAGCTGAAGTGTTGCTTGTTGCAGCTTCACATCAGAAAGTACAAATTCTGTATTTTTTTTTGCATATAATTATAGATATCCCTAAGTAAGTTTGTCTGATTACCTGGGAATTACCTGTCCCCGTATCTTTTAGCTAGAATAGGCTGAAAGTTAAAACGGAATGTAGAAACTGCTAAGCATTATCAGGGACTCTTTCTGCTCTGAGCGATGTCCTTCTGGTTTGTGTAGTCAGAATCTTGTCAGGTTTTCTAGCTGCACCCTCATTAGGATTCTTAATAACTTTGGTTCAGCTCTGTCACTAGCTGAGGAAGCCTTGGTCAACTTACTTGGTCAGGTCTCTTTTTACTCACTTATTAAATAGGGAAAATAATACTTAACTCATGAAGATTTTATTATTAAATGAGATAATGTATGTAAAATGTTTACTTTGTGAGAAGTAGCTAGTAGCTATTAGTATTCACTCTTGAAAGTCTGTTTGCATTAGGGCAGCCAGTCAGTTTAGGGCAGTGGTGGGTATTTAATTGAAACTGCATGAGAAGTTGATATTGCATTTCCCAGGTAATATAAATATTAACACTGTCTTGCCACATAAGTAGTTATGCTCTTATATATTTTACTGATTGTTTAAACAGGATTAACAGCCCTTTTTTGTTCAAGTTCCACAAGTAGGGTTATCTGAAGCCTTTGGGTGTCATGGCCCAAAAAAATGCATAGAACATGGAAGTGGAGGAGAATAAAACAGAAAAGGGGAAGAGGTGGCTGAGATAAGATACAGACTGTGACATGTGCCTCCAAAAATCACTGAAAGTGCTTCAGTTGACTTAGATTGTCTTTCTGTGGTAATATTTTATTAGAGGGCTGAAATAAATGCTTTGTGTTTATAAAATATTTATTACTGCAAATGTTTTGTTTGCTAACATAGTTTTTATTGATGTAATTTAAAACGTATATTGAAAATACTTGAGTACCATGTTTAGCTTAAAAAACCCTCGGTAGTTTAAGTAATTCTATACTTCTTAAATGAAAAGTATTTTGATTTTCTTGTTTACAACTTTCAAATGATTAAGGAGTTAAAAACATGAAGTATTGTCCGCAAAAGAAATGACACGAGAACACTAAGCTCTAAGTAGACACGTATTTTGAGAAAAGAAAATCATGAATTTTGCTGGAGAATACATTTTTTGTTTCAGAGTTTATCCAGTTAACTGTATGGAGCCTCTACTATAGACCAGTGCTCTCCAATAGAACTTTCTATACTAATGAAAATGCTCTATATCTGCACTGTCTGATGTTGTACCCACTAGCAGCATGTGGAGTCGAGCAGTTGGATTATGGATAGTGATGGAGAACTGAATTTCAGATTCTGTTTAATTAATTTATAGTGTGAGTAGCCACGTGTGGCTATTGTGGTGGTTTTCAGCTGGTAGTGATTTTGCCCCCAGGGGAAATTTGGTGATGTCTGAGTAATTGTTTTTTAAAACTGGAGCAATACTCCTGGCATCTACTGTGTAGAAGGCAGGGGTGCTTCGTTTACACTTTGTGCAGTGCACACTAGCCTTTCCTCCTCCCACCAGAGAACTCTTGCCCACGACGTCAGTACTCTTGAGGCTGGGAAACCCTGGGCTGGTGGCTCTTGTATTGGCAAGTATAGAACAGAATATTTCACTTATGTATTATTTATAATAATCATTATGTTTATAGACTAGTTTTGACTACTAATAAAGCGATGAAAGGTCTAGTCTAGTTCGGGATAGTTAGCAGTTTTTGTGTTTGGCACAGTTAGAGCAGTGAGATGAAATTCATTAGTCTTGTCCATTTTATTAGTTGCTTCGTAGAAGGTAAGAGCTCGTTTATGCTCCCTCTTAAATACTTGTACTTGAATATTATATGATGTAGTGTCACCAGCATTTCTTAATGGTTGTGAAGTGTGGTGGGTGAAACTGGTTGAAAATGTTCTCAGATAGTACTGAAGTATTTATGATTCAATGATATGTCATTTAATATCAGCTGTGAAGTTGATAGTGGTTGAATGTAATGGGTACATGGAGGTTCCTTATATTGTGCTCTCTACTTCTTGTAGAGACTATTTTCTGACTAAATAGTAAAAAGAAAAAAGTACTTAGACATAAGCATAACTAGTAATGATAGAATATGGAATATGATCAGTGATTTATTTTATCACTGAAATAGTATTTGTTTTGTATGCATTTTATTTAGTTCTCACAGTTGCCAAGTTGCATTAATATGTTCCACTTAACAAAGTAGTGTCACATTACTTAAAAAAAAGTCACTGCAATTATAACGCTGACATTCTTTTACTCTTATAGATTATCTTGGGTAACATAATGCCAGCTGAGCGTAAAAAGCCAGCAAGTATGGAAGAAAAAGAATCTTTACTAAACAGCAAGGAAAAAGACTGCAGTGAAAGGCGGCCAGTGAGCAGCAGGGAGAAACCAAAAGAGGAGATCAAGCTTACTGCCAAGAAGGAGGTTATTAAGGTCCCTGAAGATAAGAAGAAGAAACTGGAAGAAGATAAAAGAAAAAAAGAAGACAAGGAACGCAAGAAAAAAGAAGAAGAAAAGGTGAAGGCAGAGGAGGAATTAAAGAAAAAAGAGGAAGAAGAAAAAAAGAAACATGAAGAAGAAGAGAGAAAGAAGCAAGAAGAACAGGTGAAACGCCAGCAGGAAGAAGAGGCTGCCCAGTTGAAGTAAGAATATCTGTTCTAACTACTGATGTGTAGAAATAGGAAGATTGGAATGTTTTGGAAAAACTGATTATTTGAAATAAAATTTGCAAAGTGCAGTTGCTTGAGAGTTGAGAGTATCTCAGTTTACTTGTTCTGTTAGTTTCACTGACTACAGGCATGCTTACAGTGCTTTAACTCTTGAAATTGAACAATAGTAACCTTTAATAAGTATTTTTTTGAAGTGTGGGGCAATTTGAGCTGTTTGTGCTTTTTAGAAAATTTTTTTCATGGTATAGTATGTAATCTTTCTAAGTTGAAAATCTTTCTTTTTTGGCCATGTTGTGTGGCTGGCAGGATCTTAGTTCCATGACCAGGGACTGAACCTGGGCCCTGGTGGTGAAAGTCCTAACTATTGGACTGCCAGGGAATTCCCGAAAATCTTCAGTTCTTAATGGCTGCTATTGAGTTTCTTATATGCCAAACTCTACAGTTGTATCAGTACCTGTCTTTAAGACAGTCCTAATGAAGTAAGCTTATTGTTTCATGGATTAATAAATGAAGCTTCAAGAGATTAAATGACTTGCCTAAGGTCACAGTAAATAGTAGAGCAGCTGGGATTTGAACCTAGGTTAGGCTGACCTTAAAACCATTGTCTTTAAGTACAATTCCAAAATGCTAGTATCAAAATCTATTTGTAACCTTGTAAATCTGTGCAAGTGATGTAATGAACTTGTGAAAAATGAGGTAGTCCTCTTAGGAAGACTACCAGGATGTAGCAGAAACGACAGTTGATGAATAGTGCATGAGACCTAATCCAATAGTGCATGGGCTTTTCCCTTCATATATGTAATTTTAAGCTGTTTGCAAATAGGAATTTTTATGAGTCTTTTGAACAGCTCAGTTACCTACTTACCAAAGTTCTTTAGTACCTCTATTTTTAATGAGAAACTGGAGTCTTAGGTCTGAAAAGCAATAGCAATAGTTTTGGAATATTCAGAACTATGATTCTTGAGAATTTCTTGCTTATTTTCTATTTTACGTAAAATAATTTGGAAGGATATTTCATTTCACTGTAACTTGTTCTCTCACCCTTCTGATACAAAGAGCTTAAAAAAACAATAGTAACCAAAATGCCAACTTTTATTTGGAAAAATTCAAGCATGTAAAAGATAGAATGGAATAAATTAGTATCCCTTCCCATCTACCCAGTATCTGCAATTACTGTTTTTTTTTCTTAAGTATTCTAAAGCATCACATCATTTCACCTGTAAATATATAAATGGGTAAGTATAAATATTTTCATTGTGTGTGTGTATATATATTCATTATATATCAAAGTATTTTTAATAAAGATGATAATTGAGTTATTGAATGCATGGAAGTAATGAGTTATACTCTCTTAACGAGTACTCTCACTGCTGATCTTGTTTTTGTGTGGCTGGGAGCCTTCGAAGAGATTCATATCCCTGTTCTCAGAGATAGATATAACTCTTTGTTAGCATATTGTAGCTATTAGTGGAAAAATCATAGAATTATAGAGTAACTCAGGGATGATTATCTTAGAAAAATGAAAATCGTTTTATTAGAAATTTATATTTTAAAGTTACATATTTTGGTGTCTCAGAAACTTCAGATTGTCCCCATTCTCCCACTCCTGCCCGGGTTATTTTACTACTACTGCAGTTTAAACATGTCCCATCTTTCTAGTGAAAACATAAGCAGATTTGATTTTAAATCTTCTCAGGATAAACTGAGTCTGCTAACCTTTTATTAAAGTGCTTTTATCCTCTAGTTTTTCTGGTTCCTAAATGAGCTTTTAATTATACTTGAATTTTAAGGCCTAAACTTTTATTAAGAAAGGTGCTTTTATTAAGGAAGGTTTATTTAATGCTGAAGTATGGAAAACTGGTACCTAACTCAAAGCATTTTAATGTACTTTGTAATTTTGTTCTTTAATTTTTTTTTTTTGTGGATTTTTTTCCCCTGTTTCCCCAGTGCTTTTATTTGGTTTAGGTTTTATATTTTCCCAAACATATTACTATGTTTTTTTGTATTATGAATCTTGTGTTTTATCCATTTATTTTTTTCAGCTTTATTGGGTTACAAATGACAAGTAAAAAGTTATATTTTTAGCTTGCCAGTTGGCAGAATGATTTTTAATCTAGTTATTAAAAATACTCCACTCTGCCACTTTTGGTGTTATCAGTAGAATGAGTTCTCATTATCTTGTCATTAATCAGATGTCTTTAAAGTGGTGAAAGGGCCTTTTGCATCTTTTGTTACTCTTGGATTTTGTTGCTTTTCTAATTTTTCATTGGCTTTCATTCTTATGGGATTCATCAGTTATGCTGCAAAATGTACAAAGTATCTTACTTGTTTGTTTATTTGTTTGTTATATAGAGAGAAAGAGGAATCTCTTCAGCTTCATCAGGAAGCTTGGGAACGACATCAGTTAAGGAAAGAACTTCGTAGCAAAAACCAAAATGCTCCAGACAACCGACCAGAGGAAAATTTCTTTAGCCGACTAGACTCAAGTTTGAAGAAAAATACCGCTTTTGTCAAGAAACTAAAAACTATTACAGAACAACAGAGAGACTCTTGTCCCATGATTTTAATGGCCTAAATTTAAGCAAATACATTGCAGAGGCTGTCGCTTCTATTGTGGAAGCAAAGCTAAAAATATCTGACGTGAATTGTGCTGTGCACTTATGCTCGCTGTTTCACCAGCGCTACGCCGACTTTGCCCCATCACTTCTTCAGGTTTGGAAAAAACATTTTGAAGCCAGGAAAGAAGAGAAAACACCTAACATTACCAAGTTAAGAACTGATTTGCGTTTCATTGCAGAATTGACAATAGTTGGGATTTTCACTGACAAGGAAGGTCTTTCCTTAATCTATGAACAGCTAAAAAATATTATTAATGCTGATCGGGAATCCCATACTCATGTTTCTGTGGTGATTAGTTTTTGTCGACATTGTGGAGATGATATTGCTGGACTTGTACCAAGGAAAGTAAAGAGTGCTGCAGAGAAGTTTAATTTGAGTTTTCCTCCAAGTGAGATAATTAGTCCAGAGAAACAGCAACCTTTCCAGAATCTTTTAAAAGAATACTTTACGTCTTTGACCAAACATCTGAAAAGGGACCACAGGGAGCTACAGAATACTGAGAGACAAAACAGGTGATTTTCAAACATTTCTCAGAATTGAGAATTTATTTTGGAGCTCATACTTTAAAAAATGTAAAGTCTTCATGCCTCTGAAAGAACTTGTGGAAAAGGGCTTATTGCAGGTGATTTCTTAACATTCCAGGAAAATTTCACAGGGTAATAACAGTCTAAGTACTCATGTTTAAATGTGAGTCTTTGATAGATTTTGTTTCTGATTTAAAAAAAATTCGGCAAGTATATGATGATTTTTGCATTGTGGATTTTTACTGTGATTTAAAAATCTCCTTAATGTTGAGGGATAAGTTTTCTTTTTCTATCACTTTAACTTATCTATGATTTTTTTTTGTGTTTCATTGTTTCTTTTCTATAGCAGGTTTGCTTTTGTTTTGTATTTTAGTTTATTGACGTCACCATTGATACTCGCTCTTTTGAAGAGAATAAGTCATTCATTAGGATATTTTAGATCAGAAATTTGGAAAATAGTGTACCAAAGTAGCTGTGAAAAAATTCTTTAAATGCGACTATGTAAAGTGCATTTACAGGAGTCTTTCTCCTGGGGACATCCATTCAAAATTCTAAAGGAATGATGTGTGTGCCTGTGGTGAAGATCCCTGATTTAGGCCACCCTTGATTGTTATAAGATACTGTAGACTACTGTGTATCATCTGCACCTAGAAGGCATCAAAAGGCTAGAAGTTGATGTAGTTGGTGGATATTAGGTCAGTATGGAGGTGTGTATGTGGAGCAGGGCTGCGGGTGTGCAGAAAGGCACAAATGTTAGCCTTTGGCTGAACACTTTGTACCTATTTTAAAGTTCCTGTGTGGGGAGAACACTTACTCTTATAAGCCTGTAGTTGGTGAGGGCTGGTTTTATGTAGTTACCTCTAGAAGGTACTTAACTTAGCCACAAAAGACTGCAATAGTGTATGCCAGTTGTTCACTTAGATAAGGGATAAGATCGGAGTAGAGGCTATATGGATAAATTCGTGGTGGCTGAAGTTCACTCAGAGGTGAGAATTTAAGATGGCAGTGGTGTTTCTTAATGTTTCTTAAAACAGTCCTCATTTTGTGCTTTTGAAAACGAGGACTGTTTTCAACTTTGAAGAGGCAACTTTAGAATGTACTTTTATAGCCAGTAATGGGTTAAAAAAGAAAGTAGTGGTCCTCTATTAATAATTTTCACATATATTAGCTTTCTTAGTTACAATTTACATAGTCATTTTTACAGTCTTTTTCCTTTTCACATATGTTTTACCTAATATGTCACAGGTGATTTTGAACGTGTGGTCTTTGATTTTTTTTGGGGGGTTACTTTCTAAGGTTTTTTGTTTTTAATTAAACTTTGTATTTTGTGTTGGAGTATAGCTGATTAACAGTGTTTTGATAGTTTCAGGTGGACAGCAAAGAGACTCAGCCATACATATACATGTATCCTTTCTACATTTTGTGTTTTTGATTGGTCTCACAGAAGCTTTAGGGCAGGGTCTATAATGATTTAATCTAGCCATCCTTCCAATGCAAAATGAAATCCATTTTATAGATTATCTGACATAAATTATTTTGAAAACTTGAGCTTAGTGCTCTGAGCCATTCCACTGTTGGAAACACCTATTCCTAGCCTGTTTGCTGGGAATTTAAGCTGAAATTTAACTCCCCATAAAATGGTTCCCTTTGATTTACTTGTTTTTTCTGGTGCAGACAGAATAAAGCTACTCAAGAGTGGGGTTCCATGAACTGTTTACCTGTTGCCAGTGAATTAAGTAGAGAAATTGACAATACATTTAGGCATTTTGATAGCAATTTTTCATTGCCATGATATTGCCATTATATTTTATAGCTGTGCAGTGATTAGAAAGAAAATTATTTCTTTACGACAGATAGTTTGAGAAGCATTGGCATGGGACATGTCTCTTCTTTTACACCACGATGTCTCAAAATATTTGCAGACTGCCAAGATGTTTCCCTTTGATCTTCTCCAGGCTGAGTATCTCTGGTTCCCTCAATTTGCTGCCTGATTTTCAGACACTTTAGATGTTTGTTTTTGATGCCTTCTTATCTGCCTGTTGGAGAAAGCAATGGCAACCCACTCCAATATTCTTGCCTGGAAAATACCATGGACGGAGAAGCCTGGTGGGCTGCAGTCCATGGGGTCACTAAGAGTCAGACACGACTGAGCGACTTCACTTTCACTTTTCAGTTTCATGCATTGGAGAAGGCAATGGCAACCCACTCCAGTGTTCTTGCCTGGAGAATCCCAGGGATGGGGGAGCCTGGTGGGCTGCAGTCTATGGAGTCGCACAGAGTCGGACACGACTGAAGCGACTTAGCAGCATCAGCAGTATCTGCCTGTGGCCTACAGTTTTTATAGCTGCAGTCTTTTGACTTTTGTTATACCTAAAGACAAATTTCTCAAATGGCATGCTGCCGAGCCAGTTCTTTGAACTAGAGACATAATTTTTTATTCCTGATACAGACTTAACTCTTAAACTTTAGGTGCTCTGGCATATTATGTTAGCCTAATGATAATTGATGGTGTGTGTGTGTGTGTTTTTCCCATGTCACATGGCTTCTGGCATCTTAGTTCTCTGATCAGGGACTGAAACGGTGGCCCATGGCATTGAAAGCACTGAGTCCTAACTGCTGGCCTGCCAGGGAATTCTCAGTGATGTATATATTATTAATTATACTTATCCACTGGTCACATTTAGATTAGATAAGCAGACATGTTTTTGTTCATGATTAAAGTCACAGAAGAAAATTTTGAACCAGGATACAGTGTTGAGACCACAGCTTCGTGGCCTTTTCCTAGAAACTTTCTCATGTTAATACAGAGCTATGGTTGGTTATTAGAGGAGGCTATTTACTAAATGTAAATTGACCTTAGCCTGGGAGCAGTTATTTTATCACAGGAACTGTCCAATTATATGTAATTATTTGGAGGATGTGAGAATCTTAATCACAGTGTAGAAAACAATTGGCATATGGCTTAGTAAGTCACTCATGCCTTAGGATAGCTTCAATTTGAAGAGCCTTTATAAGTGAGGATTTAAGTGCCTGAATGAGCAAAGACAGGAGGAATTGGATTAATGCAGAGTCCCTACTTCGGAGAAGGCAGTGGCACCCCACTCCAGTACTCCTGCCTGGAAAATCCCATGGACAGAGGAGCCTGGTAGGCTGCAGTCCATGGGTTCGCCGAGGATCGGACATGACTGAGCGACTTCACTTTCACTTTTCACTTTCATGCATTGGAGAAGGAAATGGCAACCCACTCCAGTGTTCTTGCTTGGAGAATCCCAGGGACGGGGGAGCCTGGTGGGGTGCTGTCTGTGGGGTCACACAGAGTCGGACACGACTGAAGTGACGTAGCAGTAGCAGCAGGGTCCCTACTTGGCCTAATATTAGCCTCCTTCTAAGAGGGTATGTTACAGTTTCCAGAAGTTTCATTCTGCCAATCATTATCCAGTAGATGTTTTGAAGTTTTTCTCTTATCATAGGAATAAGTCACAGATGGTCATTTTTTCAGTAAGGTTTCTCTTAGGCGTGATGCTAGAAATCTAGATGCCAAGCTAGTGAGTATTTAAGACTCATGTAGTTAAACTACTTTAAGCCTTTATTCCCTGTCTTTAATGATGGTTTTTAAAAAAGTGAAATACCCTGTGTTTTCAGTCTATGGATTGTAAATGCTCTTGGTCATTCTGGTTAACTTGGGAGATGGCATGGTGCTTGGGGGTTGTGAAGTGTTAGTCTGTACTCATTGAAGTCTATACTTAAAATTTTATTTAACCAATTAAAAAATAGAGTAATAAAATCTCTTGTGTTTTCTTAAAAACACTGTAATGGATGAATGAAGGCATGACTGAATGAGACCTGTTGAGTCTCAGCTGTTCTTTTCTGCTGTTAGCTATGCTGATATATATTAGTTACAAGCCCCTGAGGATTTATGGTTGTTAGCAAGCAATAAAATTGATCCTAGGGTTGGGTGAATTCTAATAAATGTGAATTTATAATCTTTTGGTACTTGTTAAGTACAAAATCTTATTTTTAAATGCATTTTGGTTAAATAATTGATCTGAAGAGTTAAAATTAATATTTGCACATTTAAAATATCATCTAATAGTATTTTCCAGTCTAGAATTAATAGTTTTACTTCTTGCCAAGTGTTATTTTTTATTATTTTCAGTGCTGTTACTTTATACTCAGTGCTTTGTACTTTGAGATTTTATTCTCATTGAGGTAATATAACCTAGTATTTTTTTGGCATTTAATAAAAATTGGTTGAATAAATGATTTAATTTTATTAGATATAACTTAATTATGTAACAGTTAATTTCTTGCAGTATAGTGAAATGAATTCAGATATTAAGTCAGAATACTTCAATAATTCTGAAGTGTCTTAATTTCTTTTTTTTCTCCTTTATTGGTGGGAATGAGCACATTTCTCTTTTCAGTACTGGTGAATTATGACCTTCATGATTGCATGCTCAGTTCAACAGCAGTAAATGATTTGATTTAAAGTTTGGGAAGGAAACAAATGTAGGCTTTCCCTTGTTCATGTAACCAGAGAGGTTTCTTTTATTAATGCAAATTAATGAGGCATTACTTTAACAGTGTTGAAACCTGAAAACACATTAACCTGACATTCAGTGGTATTGCTTTTACCTTTCATATTCTTTCCAGTTAAGTTGTACCTTGCCTTTACAGGAAGATTGTTTATTAAATGAAGTCCATGGGGTCGCAAAGAGTCGGACATGACTTAGCGACTGAACAGCAAGTATTAAGCACTATTAAAATGTTAACTATCGCTGTGCGTTATATTTACAGAGGCTTTAGCAATTTTATAAGTGTTTCAAAATTGTTACCTCCTAGATATTTTCTGATTGAGTCAGTGACGTTGATATAATTGATTAATCACTGGGTACTGTTATGCTTAATAGTTGCTCTATGCTCTTCATATAAGATTGTACAACATTCATAACCAACTTCAAAATTGTTACCTCCTTCTAGATATTTTCTAATTCTGAGTCAATGACTTTGATATTAGCTGATTGATAAATCTCTGGGGACAGTTATGCTTAACTATTGCTCTACTCTCTTCATGTAAAATTGTTCAACATTCATAACCAAATTCTGAAATGAAACCACAAGAAAATTCAAGTTCTCGTGAGAATTTGACAGAGCAGTAAAGAAGATGAAAAGTGAAACCTAGTGGTTTTCATGGGTCTGCTTCATGGTTATTTTGTCAAGATTCGGCCATGTGTTCTATGTTATTTTACATGAGTGGTTAAGACAAAGCTAAAATAGATTTTCTGTATTAAAGATTTTTTGTTCTCTTTTAATTTGGCTTGATAGAAGATTAAAATAATGCTTCTTATTTTAAGTTCTTGCCTTTGCTACAGTGGACTCTGGCTTTTTTTTTTCTCATGAAAATACTGTTTTACTTTAATATAATGCATCAGGTATATGATCTCAGTTGATCCTCACAGTACCCTTGAAAGAAATACCTGTATTTTTAAGGTGATAGATCAGATTTAATCATTAAAGACCTTGCCCATTGCGACTCTGAAGCAAATGACAAAATCAGTTTCTTTCCTATCTCTTTGTTCTTTATTTTTCACATCTTCCATAGTATTCATCTTCATCTGCATTTTGTTTAAGGTATCTAATAAACCCATTAGCTACTCAGAACTTATAAAGTCAAATCCAGATAAAAGAGGGACCCAAAAGAGAATATAAAACCAGCATCTTGGTTTGGGAAGACTTGCCTTTGATACATGCATTTGAGAGGCATCCTAATTCAATATATGGTACCAAGTGGATAATTTGAGAGGCAATGTAATCCAGGAGTTAAGAGAGTGAACTTTTGAGCCAGACTGCTTGGGTTCAAGGTTTAGATTTGCCATTCACTCACTCTGTAACTTTGGGCAGGTTACCTCACATCTCCGCTTCGGTTCTCTCTTCTGTAAAGTGAGATGCCAGTAGCCGTGTCTCTGAGGTGCAGGTGCGTGGTGCCTGTGTGAATGCATGTGTGTAAAGGCATTTAGTAACAGCATCTGGCACAAAGTATCAATAAATGTAAGTTCACTGTTACAGTATATCGCTTGCTCAATTCTTCAGAAAGTTTTTCAAATGAGAATTTCTCTTTGTGCCTTTTTATGATTCTCAAAATGTGTATGTTAAACTTCTTAAACTTTCATAGCTTATTTTTTAAAATTCATTTTTAAAAACATATAAAGCAACAGAATAAACACTGTACAAAATAAAAGAAGTAGCATGAAGGCCAGGCAATAACAATAAAAATTTTAAAAATGGAAAAAAGTGAATGACTCAATATAATAATTTTTTGAGGCATATATGGCTTTCCTTATGAGATATATTGCTTAATTCCAGAATGGACTATTTGAGATAGTCAGATTTACAATATTAAATTAATGTTAAATATAAAAAACACTCCAGAAATCAGGGATTGATGTACCTTAGAGGTGCTCCCAGATAGTGATATCTCATATTTTAGGTGCAAGACATCTACTTCTTTTTTTTTACAGTGAGTAAGACTTGGAATTAATTTTGTTTTCATTGCTTGCTTTTATATCTTTAAAATAGTACCAGTTCCTCCCTATCATGCAATGAAACCAGGAGAGGGAATGAACTTGTTTATAATGTATTTAACAGTGGTACTTGGTTATCTCCAGTTACGACAAGGATTGGCAAACTATGGCTTTCAGGCCAGATTAGTAATTACATGATGTTCAAATTTCAGTGTCCATAAAGTTTTACTGGAATACAGTCACACTCATTTGTTTACATATTGTCTGTGCTGCTTTTGTGCTGTGCTATCAGACTTGAGAGTAATTGCAGCAAAGACCATATGGTCTGCAAAGCTTAAAATTATTATTTGTCCCTTTGCAGAAAGTTTGCTGACCTCTGATTTATGACAGCCTCAAAAGAACGGTTTCAGTGCAACTTTCTATAATAGATGTGCTTCTAAAGAAATTGTAATTAAAATGATACATGATGAACCATATTTTCAGCTTGATTTTGCTTAGTGTTATATTCCCATGGAATTGGAATTCACATAGGAAATTTTGGTGAGCTGTGCACTGATGTACAGAAAATGTACTCTGGTCAGATGTGCTGTGTATGTGAAGATCCCTCATACAGGCCTTCTAAAATGTAATCAAACTGAAAAACTTTTCCTGTGGACTCCATGAACTTATAAGAACTGATTTATATAGTACATTCATTAGAAATTGTTTCATTTAAATTTCATTAGAACTTCTAAATGATGAGGAATTTTGAATTTTCAGGCACCTGTGATGGCTTCTTTCTCTGCTTGAAGTCTGTAGTCTTACTATATGCTGTGGACTTAGATATTAAGAAAATAGATTTTTAAAAAATGGTCAAGGAAAATACATATGACTATGTATGTTTTGTATATAATGGATCTCTTCTAATGCCTTTTCATTGTTGTCCTATACTGCTTTCTGACTGTACAGTGTAAGGTTCTGTTAGAAAATCAACCAAAATCTAAGCCGCCTGCCCTCTAGGACTGTTCTTATTAGATAGTAACCTAAACATGTTTGAATTAAGTAGTTAAGTAAATTAGTACTTTAAAAGTTTAATCATGGAATTGAGGTTTTGAGGAGAGCGAGGAGTATCTCTGAAGCTTCAGAGTTTTAACTGGTTGCAGGAGGACTGGAAGAGAATCCCTTTGCCAGTGCAGGAGACTCAAGAGGTATGGGTTCCATCCCTGGCTCGGAAGATCTCCTGGAGAAGGAAATGACAACCCACTTCAGTATTCTTGCCTGGAAAGTTCTGTGGACAAGGAGCCGAGCAGGCTACTGTCCATGGAGTTAAAGAGAGACATGATTGTGTGCACGCGCGTGCATACACACACACATGCGCGCACGCGTGCGCGAGGACTGGATACGAACTGAATGCACACACATAGACACATTCATTCATTGACTGAATGCAAAGTCCAGGCAAAAGTTTCAAAGTAAGGTTGATAACGGGGAAAAGTGTTCACTTTCTGTTTTGATAAAATAGGCACCATCTTGGAAACAGCTTGTATGTCATAAATCTTTAGTGAATATTATATAACCTAAACTGGATGTGTTTTCTTCATATGATCAGAATGCCAAATTATTAAAGAAGTAAAGTTCCACATTACGATATTTTTGAGATATTTTTCAATTTTGATTTCAGCACTGAAATAATTTTGAATCTTAGTTGTCATTAGAGGTTTTGAAATTCCTTGGAACTTATATCCCTTTTAACATAATTTACTTCTGAATAAACTTGTAAAGTTTTTATTAATATTTCTCCTAATAATTGTAAAACATTTTAGAGTAGCCTGCTTTGAATATTTATTCAAATCATTTAATAGCTTTTTTAAACTTGAAAAATGATGTGACTTCTAATTAAAAGTTCTACCAAGCTCATTTGAAGTAATGTCAGTCGTTTTTCATGGCTTGAATATTTTTAAATGCTTGGGTTTTTGCTTTAATCTAAAAAAATTTATAAAGCTTAATGAAAGGAAAGTTAGTCTAAATATTTGAAGAGAAAAATTGTTTAATGATAGTGTTATTAGAGGAATACTGTTTAGCCTGGATTATGGTAAAACTGTCTTGCATTTTACTAATCTGTTTGTAAAATGATATTGTCTAGTATGTATTTAAATAATAAGAAAATGAGTGAAAAATTCTCAGTTTAGATCCCACTAGGCCAGATGTTGGGGAAAAAGGATTGAATGTAATGAATTGTAATTGTTTTTTGTATTGATCTATTTTGTATTTGTAAATGGGACCTGATATTCCTAAAAACAGAAAATGTTAATATTTTAAATATTGTAGCATTGAAACAAAAGTTCCTGTTGATAAGAATGGGGGAAGATGGGAAAGTTTAGAAATGTTCCAAATAAATAGAGATAAGTAAGTGTAGGCAAGGATTTTTTTCTTCATGAAAACTTCATTTTCTATAACTTTTCAGAAAATGACAACACAAAAAAAATCCATCTAACTCATTTTCTTCTCTGTTCAGAAGAAAACTCAAGCAATAAAAATACTTTTATATATTACTTTTGAAAATGACTTAATTTATAATTGACTTATTGAAATTGTATTTGCAATAAGGTTTATAAATTTCATGTCTTAAACTGCTACATATTTAGTTGTAGAAAAATTGAGTCCAACTATAGACATTTCAACCATCTAAGCTAATATAGTAAGCTTTTTACTCGACTGTACAATTGAAAATTTTTCATTAGTTTTACATTTCTGTTAATAACTGTGGGTGGTTTATTAGTGAACTGTTGCAGAGTGGAAGAATACTGTGTCCTCTACTCCTCAGAATAGCCTGGCCTTGATAGAGTACTGTGTCCTCTGCTCCTCAGAGTAGCCTGGCCTTGATTAAGTGGGTTGCTCTAGTCATATTTGTTAAATGACTAGATAAAGAGTGCTTGAATAGTAAGATTGAGAATTCACTGTAGGGAAGATGCATGCTTTTTCAAGATAATCTTGAATCAAATCATTGTGAAAGTTTAAAGGTACTGAGTCTCTTAACCTGTTTTTGAAAACCAACTTGTATGTCTGGGGTATATGACTATAACAAAATACTAAAAATTGATTAGTGGCATACTGTTAAATTTTTTATTCTGCAGGCCTACTTGTTAATCACACTTCATATTTTCTGAAGAACCAATGTTAAATTTTAATTGCTTAAAATTTATTTGTTTAGGTAAATTTGATGATGTAAGTTTTGATTTTCAGATACATCTTGAAAGTGTTAAGTATTAAACATAGGTTGTTAAAGAAGGTTGTGCTAATAAGCTTGTTTGATAAAATCTGATTTTACAGAACATTCCCAGTATAATAATAGATGATCACATCTGTTTCTTTTTTTTTTATCACATCTGTTTTGATAAGATTGTCAGATTATTTCATCATTTGTTTATAGGCGTATTCTACATTCTAAAGGAGAGTTAAGTGAAGATAGACATAAACAGTATGAAGAATTTGCTATGTCTTATCAAAAGCTACTGGCAAATTCTCAATCCTTAGCAGACCTTTTGGATGAAAATATGCCAGATCTTCCTCAAGATAAACCAACACCAGAAGGTAAGATATCCTTAAAAATAAACATTGTGATTTTTTTTTTTAGTAACCATTAATCATTTCTGTCTCTCTAGTCTTCTCAGATGTATATTATTGAAATTAGATGTTTTGAAATGCCTTTAAAATTTTTTTAATGAAGTAGTATTAAGACCTAATAAAAAAGCTACTTAAAATGCTTCTCTGAATGGAAAAGTCTTTGTGCTTAGAGCAGTGAAGCCTAACTTATAATGATATGATGGGTTTCTTTAGGTTCTTTTGTAATAAATATTCTTAGATTGTATCTAACAGGGCTTGTCTTAGACTGTATTTGGGACTATATAAAGATTTACTGTATTTCTTAGGTAATGAGGTGGATTGGACCTTTGGGATAGTAATATTTCTATGTTTATTTTTATTTTTAATTTAGTTGTTTTGAATTGTGTATTATCATAAATTGTTACTTAGAACTAAAACCTACCTTGCAGTTTTATAAGATGAACTTACCATTTTGTAAAATGAGTTATTTCTCATATTGCAAAGGTGTTTTAAACTTCCTTTTTGGTAGGGCTCCTAATACATTACATAATAAACCAGCTACTTGAGAAGTAAGTTGATAAATGTTAATACATTATTAATTTTAAAGCTATCTGAAAATCCTATTTACTTAAAACCTTAAGAGTGAAGTATTTGTAAAGTATCCGTTTATAATACAGGAAAGTGTTTTGTATTTTACATCCTCAATAAGAAAATATCCATTGTATACTGTGAAAACATTTATAGTCCTTCTTTGGTATCTTCAGGGAGCTGGTTCCAGGACCTCTGAAGATGCTCGAGTCCCTCATTTAAAATGGCTTAGTATTTACATATAACCTGCACACATCTTCCCATATACTTTAAATCATCTGTAGATTACTTATAATACCTATTACAGTATAAATGTAGATGCTATGCAACAAAAATTAACAAAATTCTGCCATCATTTTAAAAAGATATTTTCACTTGGTACAGAATTTAAGGGTGAGATTTTTTTTTCTTTCAGTGTTTAAAGATGTTCCACTGTCTTCTTTTATTGTTTCCAGTGAGAAAGCTGCTATCATTTGTGTCTTTGTTCTTTTTAAATGTGTATTTTTTTTTCTGGTTGTTTTAAAATATTATCATCATTGACTTTAAAGAACTTAATTATGATGACGATTTGATGTGGTTTACTTCATGTTTCTTGTGATTGGGGTTTGTTGGGCTTCTTGAATCTGGGTTTATAGTTATCAAATTTAGCAAATCTTGACCTTATTTCTTCAAATATGTATTCTGTTCCTCTCCCCCCTTCTATAGGAATTCAAATACCACTACATTTGAAGTTGTCTTCTCTGCTTTAGTATTTTTTTTCCACAGTGTTTGGTATTGGCTAGTTTCTGTTGCTTAGGTTCTATTGCTGTGTCTTCCAATTCACTCTTTTCCTTTTTTGGTATCTGATAGTCTCATGTAGACATGTAGAAGCTAGTTATGTTTTCCGTGGGCTCCAACATGCTTAGTGTATCTTCTAGCTTATTGAGAATATGAAATATAGTTGTATAACTGTTTTAATGTCCTTGTCTTAATTATATCATTATATCACTTCTGCATTTATTTGATTGATTGCTTGATCTCTATACCTTTGGTAATTTTTCTCCTTTGGTGATATCAATCTTTTAAACATAATCTAATGGGTCAAAGTGATAAATGCTTGTTTTATTTAGCATTATTCTGATTAGTACTGAGGTTAGGATCTTTTGATATACTCTTTGACTTATCTGTTCAGAGGCTTTATCCATATTTTTCTATTGAGATTTTGGACTTTATTTGCAGAAGCTCTTTATATTATGGATATTAATTCCTTTGTATAAATATTGCCAGTATTGGCTTCTAGTTTGTCCTTTGCTCTTTTTTTTTTTTTTTTTGGCCACACAGCATAGCTTATGAATCTTAGTTCCCCAACCAGCAGTTGAACCTGAGCCCTTGGCAGTGAAAGCTTGGAGTCCTAACCACTGAATCGCCAGGAAATTCCCTGCTTTTATGTACATTTTTGTTAAAAAGAAATTTAATTTATCAGTCTTTTCTCTTACATTGGTTTAGTGTCTTGTGTTTAAATATGTTTTTTGTAAGGCATATAAGTAATGAGTCAGAGAGCCAGTACTTTATTGTTTTTGTCCTGATCTTCCTGAATGACTTTTAATGAATAATTTTCTCAGGATTATTTTTAATCTGCATTATCATTCTCTTATAATTCTAGTTAGGAGAGAAGTACAGTGAGAACAGATAAAATCATGAATGGTCTTGTGATCATGAAGTAGGAAATTGCTTTTAATGTTCATAATTTTAAGCATCTATAGTTGTATGTAAATGTAGCCTGTGTGTATATACAAACACATGGTTTTCCACTCTCTACTTAAATATATATATGTCTTCATCATTCTTTCCCTTCCTTTCTAGTTGTTTATCAGTTGACCATTTATGGCAGTCTGTCTTATACCAAGTTTAATACCAAAAGGAGGGATGCTTCTTAAGGGTTTATGGTAAGATAAACCATAAACTTGTGAACATAATTGAGATTAAAATCTCAATTTTGAGAGTGTGAGAGTATTTAAAAAATCTTTATGGGGGAGGTGGGACTTCAAGCTAGATGTTTAGGAATTGCCAGGCTTATGTAGTTCTTATGTTGCTTTTAAGCTTTGTGAAGATGGGCCTAATATATCAAATAGCTACTTAATCTCATATCAGTTGCTTAAAGCTTCAAGAGAAAAGCATCCTTATCCTGCACTTTCCTTTGATCTGTCTTGGTTTAGAGCTTTACTTAAAACAGAATTTGTGATTTTCTGGTAAAAATGGTTACATGCATAATCAAGAGTACTTGTTGACTGAAGAGGTATCTGTTAATTGAAACATTCAAGATTCATTGGTTTTAATTCCCTGTGATTTATTTTACTGTAGAGCATGGGCCTGGAATTGATATATTTACACCTGGTAAACCTGGAGAATATGACTTAGAAGGTGGTATATGGGAAGATGAAGATGCTCGGAATTTTTACGAGAACCTCATTGATTTAAAAGCTTTTGTTCCAGCCATCTTGTTTAAAGATAATGAAAAAAGTTGTCAGAATAAAGAGTCCAGCAAGGATGATTCCAAAGGTAAATGCTGGAGGACAAATTTTTATATTAAAGTGCTATAAATTTTAGTTTCAAATAATATTTGTAAAAAAATTTTTTTTACTTACTAGTTTTGTTATATGAACATTAAGTCACTAGATTAAGTGAATGGCAGAGTAATATGGACATCTTAATTTGAGTCCACTTTATCTAATCAGATTTATTTTCTCCTCATCATTACCACAAATCCTCATGGCCTGTGTGTCTCCATTCATCAGTCCACCCATCCATTCATTTCTTTGCTGAACAGATGTCATGCACAGAGAAATTAATGGTTTTTGTCCTCCATGAGCACAATGTATTTTTAAGAATCTAAATATCAAATTTGCCAGATATAAATGTAGATTCTAAGAAAAATGTTGCAGATTTTGTGAATCTTTATTTTTTGCAGCAGGATTTCAATATGACTTTTAATTCAGAGATACTGATTCTTTGATTCAAACAGAGACAAAGGAACCCAAGGATAATAGGAAGTATCAAGTCCTGATGATTTGGAACTTGAGTTGGAGAACCTGGAAATTAATGATGACACATTGGAGCTAGAGGGTGGAGATGAAGCTGAAGATCTTACAAAGAAACTTCTTGATGAGCAAGGTAAACATTTTTGCCAAAAATTTTAATTTTTGATTAGTTTTTTTTAATGTAATGTTTTACTTATTTTTTGGCTATGCCGTGAGATTTGTGGGATGTTAGTTCTCCGACTAGGGATTGAACTCAGGCCCTTGGCAGTGAGAATGCGGAGTCCTAACCAATGGATTGCCAGGGAATTTCTAACTTTTGATTAGTGTTTATACACAGAGCTCTTGCCTGTGAATATGGGTCTTTACTCTTTAATTCCTTGTTTTCCTGTTGTTTCTAGGCCCTCACTTTTTTGGAATTTGATTTGGAACAGAAACACTTACATGTCCCATATTATGTGACTACAAACTTTAGTGATAATCTAAATCTTAATAGATATTTCTTGCACTTCAGTGCTTTTAGTATTGTCCTTAATGTATTTTATTTCTGATATAATCTTTACAGTCTTAACATAAATGCATTTGAAAGTTGAGAGATAAAAAGACAATTGGTATATCAGTTCATCTGTCATTTTTATCTGTCTTTACTATTGAGTAATGATTTGTATTGAGTAATAAAAATATCACACTGTTCATTATTTCCTGAATACTTCTATCAAGTTTCTTTATTAGTTAGGATTCTTTATTAGAAGAATGCCTTTGTCAGGGTTGCCTTTCTCTCTGTGGGCTTCATTGTTTCCTGCTGCAGATTCTCTAGTTCTCCATGTCATGAAGGGAGGGAGGCGTGGCTGGAGGCTGCCCTTGGCTCAGACCAGCTCGTGACATCTGAGGAAAAGAGGGATTCTCTCCCACTGTCTGTGTATAAGCATCTTGGAAGAGTTGGCTAGTCCTGTGTCATGCTTGCCTGTGGCGAGAGGAGTAATGGTATCTGTGCTTGGGCAGCACCCTTTCCCATCAGAATCCCATGGATTGCTTTGAGGGGAAGCAGTGATCATACTGTTAAGTTGAAGACATGGGAAAAGGGATGTTCAACAGATAGAAATAGTAGATCTTCTCTAAAACTACATGTAACTTACGACCTCTCATGTAAAGTTTTCCCTTTTATAGTTGATAAAGACTAGTGATTTAGGTTTATGATTCTAAAGATACCCTATCTTTCAAGAGTAATAAGTGGTTGAAAAAGTGGTTCATTTTTCATAAGAAAAATGCTTTAGATTATCTGTGCCTCAGATAACATCTTACTGAAGGTTTTTATTCTTACATTGTCTATGTATATTTCTAAACCTACTTAAAATCCAATTTCATATTAGAACAAGAGGATGAAGAAGCCAGCACTGGATCTCATCTCAAGCTCATAGTAGATGCTTTCCTCCAGCAGTTACCCAACTGCGTCAACCGTGATCTGATAGACAAGGTATGAGTGCCTCTGTGTGACTTTACTCAAAGCACGTAGACCTTGTAGGATACCTGAAATTAGGCGTGTCTGTGGTTTTGCAGTTTTGGCTGTAGAATGAGCCATTTCTTCAAATGGAATTAGTATAGGAATTCAAAATGAACACAGTTGGAGCCAATTTGTAGTTGCTGTGTTTGAGGGTGGAACTGTCTCTAGAGTCCTCTAGGCTTGACACCTCTCCCCTTCACATATTGCCACAGTGTGGAAAATACTGTTTTAGAGCAGATATTCTTAAAGTACTCTCTAGATTCCCAGCGTCTTTTTAGATACTTTCAGGGCACCTGTAAAGTCAAAACTCTTTTCATACTAATACTAGGAGTTTTCCCCCCACTTTTTCACTGTTTTTGACATTTGCAAAAGTGATGATGGGTAAACCTGACATTTTAACGTGAAGTCAAGCTGCATTGGTAGCAAAGCAGACTCTAATAATAGCCATTGTAGTCTTTATTGCTATGCATTTGCAATTAAAAAACAATGTCACTTTAATTTATAGATCTCTTTGATGAATCTGTAAAAATTAGTGATTTTGTTTCATTTCAACTCTGAGTACACTTCCTTTTAACTTGATAAAATGAGAAGGATGTGTAAAGTGTGTCTACTAACTCAAGGTTGCCTTGAGAGAAGCCATTTGTATGATTACGTTGCAAGCTAAGCTGCTACTTTTTATAGAGTACCATTTTCACTTGAAAGAATTAAGGGATGAACCATGGTTATTCAGACTTGGGTATTTAACAAGACATTTTTCTAACATGAACGAAATGAGCCTCTCAGTTCAGGGAAAACAGCTAAAAGTATTTACTGCCAGTAGATAGTAGTTACCAGTTTCCTAATTTTTGTTGAAACGTAGTCCATTATTAGTCATTAAACGTTTTCTTTATTTTTTCTTTTTATTTTTCAAAAAATGTTGACTTGAGGGGGGTGGTGTGTGTGTGTCTGTGTCTGTGTATGTCTGTGTGTGACATTTTCTAGTGTTAACCAGTTGTTTCTGAGTGGATGACCTTTGGGATTTTTATTATCCTAGTTCACAATTTTTCAGTATTTCATGTGGGTGAATTACTTGAAGGAATTTTAGTGTGCTTTCAGCTTTTCGGTTTGTTATTCTAATTAGCTATAAGAAGCTTTAATGTTATATTAATTTTAATAAAATTTATTATACTCCCTTTAAAAGCAGAAGAAAAAGTTTAAACTGGTTTTACTCTTGACTAATTCAATCTTGGTGAACACTTTCAATGTGCATTTACTGGGTTTGACTCTAATCAACATTAATTGTGTTTTGTTTGATCAAAAGTTAGCAAATGGAAGGTTTTTCAGTGAGTGTTGCTGAAGAGTTGACATCCTTTATAGGGAAATCAGAGAATCTTTGTAGAAAGAAAGAAAAATGAAATTGCTCAGTCGTGTTCAACTCTTTGTGACTCTGTGGACTGTTGCCCACCAGGCTCCTCTGTCCATGGGGATTCTCCAGGCAAGAATACTAGAGTGGGTTGCCGTTTCCTTCTCCAGAGGATCTTCCTAACCCAGGGATCGAACCTGAGTCTCACACATTGCAGGCAGACTCTTTACCCTTGAGCCACCAGAGAATCTTTGTATTTGATCCTCAAATCTACCTAAAGTTTGAGAAATTAATGATAAAATAATTATGTGAAGCTGTAGAAGGAAAATACTGGTGATACCCAATAGGGTTATTTGATAATAGTTATTTTCTTTTAAAAATATATCTTAAATGTTGTTTTCATAAACTATGTGTATTGAAAATCTTTAGTATTTAAATAATATATATACCTATATTTTAAAAATACCAATTACTCATAATTTTGTTTTCTAGTGGTTTCCCAGAGCATAGACTTCTCCCAGCTTTTCTCTACACTTACATTAGATTTTAGATACATTGATAAAATATTGAACACATTTTTGTTATTAAAATATAAAATAGTGGATTGCTATACTAAATAATAATTATAGTCCTATGATGTGGTTTCTTTAGTTTGTTGCTGTATCTGATTGTCAACAGTAAACCATTTTAGTTGGTATTAAAGTACTTACTCTTAAATTTTTCTGGTTATAATCTGTGTCTATCTCTCATACCTGGTTTGTCTTTATTCTTTTTTAATCCTTATTAGCATTAATAATTTTCTTGGTTCCTGGCTTCTTGCTGCTTTGTAACTTCTGTCAGAAGACTTTCCTGATATTAACGTTGATCTGTGAGATCAAAAGCATGGGTTGCACATTTCATGCAGTTATTTGCCAAACGTGTCACCATAGGTCTTCAATCTACCCACTGGAAGTTCTGTTTTTAGCACTAGGTTGCAGTAAATAAGTTTGTGAAATATGTTTTGAGACATACAAGGAAAGAGCTTAAGCTTGATGATTGTTGAAATTTGTAATTTCCTTGTAATACTAGTGTCTTAAGACCACTGTGAACTGTTTAGGAACTATTAGGAATCCATTTTAGCATGCTGTTTTAGTAGCTAAATTGAGGTGGTTTTTTTTTTTTTTTTTTTTTTTTAAAAAAATGTTTGCTTTTTCTCTTTTAGGCAGCGATGGACTTTTGCATGAACATGAACACGAAAGCAAATAGGAAGAAGCTGTACGGGCGCTCTTTATAGTTCCCAGACAAAGGTAGGTTTAAAAAGAAAAAGAAAAAAAAAAGAGAAATTTCATAGTGTTTCTACACTGCAGTGATTAAGAGCTAAGTTCTTGTATAATTATCTCTTTAAAAATATCCCTTGTCAATGGAAGTTATCATTGTTGTTAGCATATTTTCTAGAACTTACTTCTCCCTGATTTTTGTTCATGAGCTCTAGTGGAAATATTTCTTCTGATGGCTTTCCTGTTATTTTAAGAATAATAGGAACCTAATAATAACTTAATCATTGCTAGAAGCAATTTATTTACACCTTCTCCTCTGAGGAGAAAAAATAAATAGTATATATTTTTTTGGAGAATTTTTATTTTGTGGAAAGATCAGACTAAATTGATTTTATCTAGTTCTTAAATGTTGTGTTTAAATGAAAATTTTCAATTATTTTTTGGTCATTATGCTGGTTTGGACTTGAAGCTCACATTGGTGATTATGTTGCTAGTAATTCATGAAGTGTATTCCATTTCATAATGCTGATAGGGAATTCTAATGCTCTCTTAAACTAAGTTAAAGCCCCTACTTCACCCACATATTTTAGGAGGTGACCATAGCAGGTCATAGGTTGTTGACTTTAGGAACTTGGAGAAGATCTGTTTCTGTTTATTCAACAGGGAATAATTAAAGGATTTTGTTAACTATTATGATGATTACATACATCATAGCTAATATAGACACTTCCCCCAGAAAGATTCTGTGGGATTTCACTAAAGATTTCTTAAGCAAAATTTTAATTTGGTTCATTTGTTGGTCTCTCATTGGTAACATTTCTCAGTGAAAACAAATCACTACTTTTTAAATTTATATTTGTTTTTATCCCTGTCAGCAGCCTTAATATGAGCATTTGGTTTTTTATTTTAGTGGGGCAAGGGAGATAAGATGTGCTAATGTAGTGAGTAGTAATTCAGAATTATCCAATTGAGAATATCTTAGATTAATTACTTTTACTATGTAAAATTATATGCTCCATTTATCAAATCTGAGGTGCCATCAGTTATGAGGTACACCATTATTTCATGAACAACTGAAAAAATAATATTGCCAGTTACTTATAAGGTTTTTGACTGTCAGACACATTCTGCTTTCAAACTCAGAATTTCAAATAGTTTTTGCCTTAATATTTTGGACTATTTTTTTAAAGTGGTTCTTTTTTACTTTTGCAATGGAATCTTTACTTGCATAGTTTTCTTTTCATCTGTTCATATGAATGAATAAACATATAGTAACAATTATTGGAACTTCTAGCATAGAATGAAGCAAATTTAGCCAAAATAAAAGGCTTTTTTAACAAAAGAATTATGCAGTGATACTAAGTAGTTCATTTGTAAGAGAGCATTTTGTCTCCCCCATCCCCAATTCCATCCCACTCCCCTGTCCATGGAGAAGACTGAAAATCTATCTGTCTGTCTGTCTGTCTATCTATCTATCTATTTATAGACACACATACACTCTTACTTGGTCTTATGCCAGTTACATTCTTTGTTACTGGATTTATCTGCTTAGCTTAGCAGTTAGCTGCAAACTAGAAGTGTTGGAATCTGCTAGAAACAGACTTGAAAGTAGTAGGAAGTGTGACAGATTATTATCTGAGAGGAGAGAAAAAAAGGTATAAGTACTTAAAATGCATGGCCTTTTGGAGCCATGAGGAAGAGACCACTTGGTTTTATATACTTGAAATATAAAAATATAATAATGTAGGTTTTTTATAGTCAGCTTGAGTGATTAAGAAAGGTTAAAATTATGTTCTAAAATTTATTCATTCACTAAAGATCTATACTATACTTCACTAATCACTATACTGTGATTAGTGCTGGAGGTACAGTAGTGAACAAGACAGATTCAGCTCTTGTATTCGTGCAGCTTATAGTTTAGAGGGGAAGAAAGAGAATTTTAAGTGCAGTTGACAAAAAGAATCCCAGCGTGCTTTGGAGTATATAACAGAGGAACTGATTGATTTAGTCTCAGGAGTCAGAGAAGGCTGCCTGGAACAAGGGCATTTAATTCAATTCCTGAGAAAGGAATGAGCGAGGCGAGGAATGGATGTGGAGAGGAAATGTCCAGAGCATTTCTGATAGAGGCAACATTATGTGCAGAGCCAGAGACAGGAAAGGTCACATAGGAGACTACTGCAAAAACCTCTTTCTTGGTTTCCCTCACATTGTTATCTAGACTAAGTTGCAGGAGGGAGGCATTTTTACTTCTTTTTTTTCAGCACTGAGCACAATGCCTCACAGACAGAAAGTGATAAACTTGTGTAACGTTGTATTTAATAACCTTTCTTATCTAGCCCCTTTTCAACTTCTTCAGTCTCCATTCTAGCTATTCTTCGTCTTGCAAAATTCCTGATCTGTAATGATTTCTTGAATACCCTTTGCTCTCTACTTGCAAGCCTCTGTTTTCTGTTCTGTCTGGGATATCCTGTTTTTATTTACTGAAAACCTCTGACTTAATCTTGAATTCTTAGTATAAGAGTTATCTTCTCTGAACAACCATCCTTATTTTCCTTACGTATAATATAGATGCTCTTTTATAGACTTTCAACAAAATGTCTTCACACATACAAAGAATTTGGCACATCACATTAAGCATATTAGTTATAGCCCAATGTTGGTTTGCTGCCTGTATTCCTATGAAACTAAAAATATGGGGCCTTTAAAAGAGGACCAGATCTTTTCATTTTGAACATCCCCAACATCAAGTATAGTGTTTGGTACACATAAGTGCTTGAAAATATTTGATGAATTAATATTGGTGATATGCAATTAAAATTTTTATTAAAAAATAAGTGAATGCATACATAGGACTGAAAACACTCAAGTGAAAAACCTTGTGCTAAAAAATGTCCTTATCCTTGTCTCTGCATCTACTCTCCTCCCAGTAGGAAGCCACTGTCTTGATTATTGTGTATCCTTCCAAAATTTCTTTTGCATATGCAGGAACATGCCAACATTCTATATTTCCTTTTTTTTTTCACACAGGAGGAACTTATTGTACTTATTCTTCCAAACTTTACTATTTCACTTAACAATATAGCTTGGAAATCTTTTTGTATCAATAATAAAGACTTCTATTGTTATTTTCTTTTAAATTTAGCAGGAGTTTCCTTTTATGAATGTACTATATTTAATCATTTTGGACATTCCAGTCTTTACCATTACAAACAATCCCGTTTTTGGACTTTTCCTTTCTTCATCCTCTTTATTATATTAGCTAGTGGTTTATTCATTTTAGTTTTTTTCACACACATGCACACAAACCCAGTTTCTAGATTACCTGTGTAGTCCACTGTTTTATTATTTTCCTACTGATTATTTGTGGATTTTATCTTTATTTTCTTCTTTTTTGTTTTCTTTCTTTTTGTTCCCTTTTTAGCATTTAATATATTGCTGTCCTCTTACCCTGGTTTTAGCTGTATCTGTTAGTTCTGACATGTGATTTCTATTTTTGTGTTTTCTAGAAATTCTTCAGTTTCTAACTCAGTTAGTAATTCATATTTTTATCATGCTGTGATTAGAGAATACCGTGTGCTTTTGCTTTTTGAAATTTTTTGAAATTTTCTTTGTGGCCTCTTACACAGTCAGTTTTCATGAACATTCTCAAACATATTTGGGAAAGGGGGGTGTCTCTCTGTGTGTGGCATTTCCCTCCCCATCCTGTAAGGGATGTGAATCCTAGTGAGTGTCTTTATTTTTCTCTATGGCCAGGAGTCCCTCTTTGTCCATTTAGTCCATCTAGTCTGAGTTGACCAAAAAAAACAGAATAAATTATTTAATAGTTACTTGAGTGCCTATGACTTGAGTGCCTATGAGTACCCAAAGGTTTTATATGTGTGTATATGTGATAGAGAATTTAGCTGCCTTACCTTGTCTGTATAGTTTGGTTAAGGAAGCACTAAACTAAATAAATCTTAAGATCTTTATAGTTTTTTTTTTTTTTTTTAGTTTAAAAAATAACAGCAACCAACTTTATTTGTATATAATTCTCATAACAGTTTACCAGTATAGTTCACCACTATAAAGTATATACAGTTTAGTCTTGTAAATATATTTAACTATCACAATAATAAAATTTTAAGACATTTTCGTCCCCCTAAAAGAAACCTTATATCCTTTAGCAAGCAGTTCCATTTCCCACCTCCCCATTCTCTCCCTTGTCCTAAGAAACCACTAATCTTTCAGTTTCTATGGATTTACCTATTCTAGGTATTTCTTGTAAGTGACATCATAAAATATGTGGCCTTTTGCACCTCACTTCTTTGGCTTAGAATGATGTTTTCAATGGCTCATCCATGTCATAGCATGTATTAAAAAGAAGGACTGAATAGTATTTCATTTAGAGCTCTACCACATTTTATTTACCCATTTGTCAGTTGATGGACGTTTAAGCAGTTTTCACTTTTTAGCTATTATGAGTTGTTGTGACTCTATACAAGTTTTTGTGTGAACATATGTTTTCAGTTGGAGAAGGCAATGGCACCCCACTCCAGTACTCTTGCCTGGAAAACCCCATGGACAGAGGAGCCTGGTGGGCTGCAGTCCATGGGGTTATGAAGAGTCGGACACGACTGAACGACTTCACTTTCATGCCTTGGAGAAGCAAATGGCAACCCACTCCAGTGTTCTTGTCTGGAAAATCCCAGGGATGGCGGAGCCTGGTGGGCTGCCGTCTATGGGGTCACACAGAGTTGGACACAACTGAAGCGACTTAGCAGCAGCAGCACATTTTCAGTTCTCTTGAATATATATCTATGAGTGGACTACTTATGTTACAGGGTAAATGTATGTTTAATATTTTTATTAACTGCTGAACTGTTTGTCACAGTGGCTGCACCATTTTACATTCCCAGTAGCAATGTATGAATGTTCCAGTTTCTCCATATCCTCACTAATACTTGTTACTGTCCCTGTTTTGCTTTTAGCTGTCTTAGTGTGAAGTAGAATTTATCTCATTGTGGTTTTGTTTGCATTTCCCTAATGGCTAATGATTGTGAGCATTTTTTCATGTGCTTATTGGCCATTTGTCTGTCTTTGGGAAGTTGTTCAAATCCTTTGCCTCCTTTTAATTGTTTTATTTATAAGTCTTTTTATTGTACGAGTTCTTTGATTATTTTTTATACACATCTCTTATGGGATATAATTTGTAGATGGTTTCTTTCATTGTGTGAGTTGTCTTTGACTTTCTTAGTATCATTTGAAGGACAAAAGTTTTACAAATTAATTTGTTCCATCTTTACAGTTCTTCAAGGTCTGATTTGAAGCACTGGTTTAATTTTCAGTTGTGTTCTTCATTAAATAAATAGTGGTTAAAATTTTTTTGAAAAGGCTGGACAGTACCTCTTAGCCTGTTAATTTTAATGAATCCACTGAATTTAAATCTATAGAAATCCCCTTAATTATATATTTACATATTGTTCTATAGTTAATTTGTAGTATAACTGTCTACACATTTAATTGAAATTTCACAAAAAGTGCTAACATCTTATTTTAAAATTTTATTAAAGTGTAGTTGATTTCCAATGTTAATTTCTGCTCTACAGTAAAGTGACTCAGACATATATATCCTCTTCATATTCTTTGCCATTTTGGTTTATCAGAGAATATTGAATATCCCTGTGCTGTTCAGTAGGCCCTTGTTGTTTATCCATCCCGTATATACTAGTTTGCATTCGCTAATCTTGAGCTCCCAATCCTCCCCTCCGCTGGCTGACCTTGCCTTTTGGCAGCCACAGGTCTATTCTCTCTGTCTGAGAGTCTCTTTCAGTTCCTTAGATATATTTGTTTGTGTTGTCTTTTAGGTTCTGCATATGATATCATATGGTATTTCTGTTTCTCCTGTCTTACTTAGTATAATGATCTCTAGGTCCATCCATGTTGCCGCAAATGACATTATTTCACTTTGTTTTATGACTGAGTAATATTCCATTATACTACTTTATTTATCCATTCACCTGTTGATGGACACTTATGTTGTTTCTATGTCTTGGCTGTTATAAATAGTGCTGCTGTATGAAATAGGGGTGCAGTATCTTTTTAAATTATAGTTTTGTCTGGATATATGCCCAGCAGTGGGATTGCTGGACTGTAGGCATAAAGTGTTTACATCTTAAGTATTATGTGTGTATCCACACCTAGCTAAGGTAGAGAACACTCCTAACCCCCTCCCAAGGCTCCCTCACCTAAGTGAACTTTCAGGTATGAAGTCAGCCGGAATCAGGGAACGTTCTTAAGCATCTCTTTGTTCTTCATTCTGAAAATAGATGAACCTGGTATTGGTTTTCATGACTTTGAAGACTTGTGGATTTTACCATGTTTTAGCAGATGGGTGGATGTTCAGAGTCTCTTTGCATTAATATAGACAGAACACTATTCAGCAGTGAAGTGCTTCACTTCAATCTTAGCTTTTCCTGATCCAGCTTTTAGGAGCATTTGCTGGAATTTTGGGGAGAGAGTTTCTAATTGAAGCTTCCCTTGCTAAGAATGAGAAACTGAGTTTTGGGAAACCTGTTAGCACTGTACCACTTGATGGCACTGTTGCATGAGGAGCATGAATGTTGTGGGAAAAGTTACCGGGGCATTTGCTTGTCTGTTTCAGAGTAAACGATCTCATTTTTTTTTGTTTTGTCCCTTTTGAATCATCATCTGCTTTAGTGTTTCCTATGAAGAAAAACCTTTGTATTCTTCAAATAAGCAGTAACAGTGTTCTTTCACATTAATTTTTTTCCAGGCATTTTTGAGCACAGAAATATAATAGCCTTCAACAGTTAAATTATTTAGATTTTAGAGATAAAACAGCTAAAAACCTGATAGATTATGAGGTTAAAAACCTTTAAGATTTCCCTGACCCCCCGCCCCGGTCAGGAAAAAAACCGTGTAATTCTGCTTTCTTGTTTTTACTTGTAGTTAGTGACTAGATGTTTACTTACTTGATGATCATTAACTGCTTGTAGGATAGTTAAATGTGTGATTTGGGAGACCTTGAAAGTATAAGCAAGGTTTCATTATTGTTTAGAAAGAAATATTCTCTTTAAATTGTTCACTCATTAACTGCTGGTAAAAATAATTACCACTTAGCAGATTATAAAATTCAGTTTTCACAGGAAGGATCAAGTTTATTTTCTAGTTCACTTTCAGAAAGTTTAAATAAAATATATTTAGCTTAAAATTTAAGAAATTTGCTTTTTATATTGATTGAAGTGTCTTATAAGATTTATATGATTGGTACAGCATTTAGCACTCCATTCCCTTTGAGCCTGCATTTGTAGGAAAGTGAAAAAGTCAGAAGATTTTACTTAAATAATTATGAATGTTGAAAAATATGTAATTTCTTACATTATGTACAACATAAGGGATCTTATTTTGTGAAGTAATGAATGTTCACAGAACTTGAAGGTTTAAATGGGGCAAGATGACTTTTAGTATCAACTGTTCATTTAATTGTAAAAAGTATAGTGGTAAAAGAGGAACTAGGAACTTCTTGGTTTGAGGAGGATTTAGTGAATTTACTAGGAGTAGAGGATTCTGAGGAAACGGACTATCTAACTTTACTTCCAAAAGAAACAAAAACTAGGGTTATTGACTACTTGAAAAGGTATAATTTAAAGAGTTAAGACCTTCTAGCGGGTCCTTAAGGAGAAGACAATGGCACCCCACTACAGTACTCTTGCCTGGAAAATCCCATGGATGGAGGAGCCTGGTAGACTGCAGTCCATGGGGTCGCTAGGAGTCGGATACAACTGAGCGACTTGACTTCACTTTCGCTTTTCACTTTCATACATTGGAGAAGGAAATGGCAACCCACTCCAGTGTTCTTGCCTGGAGAATCCCAGGGATGGGGGAGCCTGGTGGGCTGCCGTCTATGGGGTCGCACAGAGTCGGACACGACTAAAGCGACTTAGCAGTAGCAGCAGCAGCGGTTCCTTAAACTAATTTTTAAGTTCCTGTTGAAGCTGAAAGCACTACCTGTGTTAGTAGTTTAATGATGTGAGTCTCTGTGGATAGCAAAAGCTGCTTTACTTTTTAAAAATATATATATGATTTTATTTATATTTTTGGTTGTGCCTGGTCTTTGTTGCTATGTGGACTCTCTGTAGTTAGGATAGTGAGGGTTGCTCTCTAGTTGTGCTATGCGGCTTCTCCTTGGAGTGGCTTCTCTTATTGCAGAGCATTGGCTTGAGTGCACATGGGGTTCGGTAGTTGCAACTCCTGGGCTCTAGAGCATAGGCTCTGTTGTTCCATGGGATGTGGGATCTTCCTGGATCAGGGATTGAACCTTTGTCTCCTGCACTGGCAGGTAGATTCTTTACCACTGAGCCACCAGGTAAGCCCAGGCTGCTTTACTTTAAAATGGATGGGTCTATCCATCTTTCTTTTGAGGTGAAGTCGCTCAGTCGTGTCCGACTCTTTGCGACCCCGTGGACTGTAACCTACTAGGCTTCTCAGTCCATGGGGTTCTCCAGGCAAGAATACTGGAGTGGATTGCCATTTCCTTCTCCAGAGGATCTTCCCGACCCAGGGATCGAACCCGGGTCTCCCGCATTGGAGGCAGACGCTTTAACCTCTGAGCCACCAGGGAAGCCAAGATTGAACTAACTGGAAGAAGAAAATAATGCAGCAAAGTATAGATGACTTGCCCAGGAAAATAAGAAAAAAGATGACATACTTCAGTTATGTTTTGATGCTACATGTTATAATCTCAAATTTTATTGAAAAATACATTGAGAAAGACAACCGAGAATTGATTTTGTAAACTCAGAAGCTAGTTCTTAAAAAAAATCCAAATAGAGAACTATTTAGCAAATGTTAAAAAAAAAACTTTTTAAGAATAAGCCAGCTGATATGGTAGAAATATTTAGAAACCACTTGAAAACCTCAGTGAAACAGGTAATTTTTTGTAAAACATAAACATTTTCAAAATTGATTCAAAACAAAATTAAATAGACCAGTGATTATGGAAGAAAATGTAAAAAGTTACCAAAGTAATTTCTCTGCTCTATCATTTTTGCCAGAGAATAGGAAAGAAAAAAATATGGAAAAATAGGCAAAATCTTACCAACAACAAAAAAAGAGCATGGAAATCAAAAGTATGGGTCAGTCTCACTTTTAAGTGTTGATACAAAAATTCTAAGTAAAACACTAACAAATTATATTTATAGTATATTAAAGATAAAAATTCAGCATGATCAAAGAGAATTAATCTTAGTAATGAAAAGATACTTTAAATAGGAAATTTATTAATATGTATAACAGCAGGAACAATAAACTATTATGATTACCCCACTAACTGCATAAAAGATATTTGATAAGCTCTTGTTTGATAAAATATAAAACTTGATCAATTTAATATTATTCTTATAGAAATAGGATGATATTTTCTTAATATGCTGTAGAATATTTTAGAATAAGAGGTAACAGTATTTATCTAAGAAGTATCTATCGAGCACTTAACGATATTCTACATACTTCTTTGAGTGCTGACAAACTGTTTCCCATGGAGCTTACCTTCTAGTGGGGAAGGGTGACAGACAACAAACATAACAAGTAAGTAAACTGTGTCTGTTGGAAAGTGATAAATTTTATTTTTAAAAAAACATTGTGGGATAAGGAGATAGGAATGGGATGGATTTGAAGTTTCAGTGGCATATTCAGAACGGGTCTCATGGAGGGGGTGTCATTGGAACTAAGCCTTGACCTTTGTGAGAGAGTAAGTGGCAGGGGTGTTTGGGGAAAGTAGACTCCAGCTGCTGAAAATAGCCAGTACTGAGGCTCTGAGGATTAGTGGGGGGTCCAGTGAGACTGGAGAGACTAGTAGGAGATGAGGTCACATCAGTTCTTGAGATCATAGAGGTACTGTTTGGGAGGATTAGAACCTGAGCCTCTCAACTCCCAGTGCATAACTCTTTGTTATCCCATGACCTCAATTTTTGAGTCTTAATTTTTCTGACCTGCAATGTGGCAGTTGGGAGGGGTTGAACTTGGGCACAGATTTAAAGTCCTATATTTGTAATTGATCATGAACTGAAGGGGAAAAAAGTATTTGTTACCAAAGTGAATATGAAAAAACCAACATTGTCTTTTCAACCAACCAACTAAAACATAATAACAATATATTAAAATGTAATATTCTAACTGAAGTTTGAAAATTTAGAAAGTAAATTTGATATTAGTATGAATCATCTATTATGCTTGAAAATTAAGTCTGCAGTTGCCCTAGGCATTTTTTTTTTTTTGGGTACTAGCAGATGTTAAGAAAATTATTACAAATTTGTGAGAGTATTTTACCAGATACCTCAGTTCTTTACAGAGTGGATTGTGCTTTTCATTTCTTTAAAGAAGGACAAAGTGAACTGAATGTCACTCAGTTGTAGTTGACTCTTTCCTACCCATCCATGGAATTCTCCAGGCCAGAATATTGGAGTGAATAGCCTTTCCCATCTCCAGAGGATCTTCCCAACCCAGGGATTGAACCCAGGTCTCTCGCATTGCAGGCAGATTTTTTACCAGCTGAGCCACAAGGGAACCCCTAAAGAAGGATAGAATGCATTTAAAATATATTGAAGTACTACTTGACTTCAATATATTGAAGTATTCTTGACTTCTCAGCATCTGTAGCCTTATTTCTGAAGTGGTGATTATGGTTATTAGGATCAACAAGATGAATAATGGATATAAGATGCCTCAGACAGGGCCTGGCACATTCGTAAGAAAAAATAAATGATAATTTAAAAAATTGTGATGGTCAAAGAGGAATACAAAGTGTTTAAGACTCTGAGTACTTTCCTCCCCTTGACTCCACCTTTCAAGTTTATCTCCATTCTTCCTTCCTCACCATGTCCCTTTTCCCAGCTAAGGCTTATATCAATCCACACTAGGAGTTTTCCAGATCTAAGTCTTTCATGGTAGGCAACGTTTTCTCTGATGATAAACCATTTTCATGGTTCTGTAGTGTAATGATATATTGAGAGATGTGTAAGACTTGTAGAATTATTTCTGTCTGTTCTAAATGGCTTTGGGTTGTAGTTTTTGAGCTCTTGTTTTGAATTTTTCTAGTTTTTTGCTTTCTTCCTCACTGTTAGCTCCCACTACTTGCTGCTTTTATTTTTTCCTCATGACTTCTCATTTTCAGAGTCTGATCTGCTGAGTGTTGACTCATTGGATAATCGAGTTTTATAAAATAATGTGTGGCAGGAATGGAAATAAATTTTTAGTTTGTGTGTTGATTCTGATTAGTATTGGCTACCTGGAGTGATAAATCCTGGAGTTGTATCCAGATTTGGTGAGAAGGTGCTCTGATGAAAGAGGGTGGCAGCAATGCATATTTGCACTGATTGTCTAGAGAAAGGGTAGGTCGGCCCCATGTGAGAGTCCCAGTGGGCTTTATAATGGGCAAAATAAGTTAGTGTATAGGTTTTGTGCTGTTTTTTTGACCTTAGATACTCTTTTGGTTATTGGTTAACCCTTTTACTTTACTTTGAGGCTTCTAAATAACTTCTCCATGGATAAATGAAGGAAATTATTTAAAAGGATTGTTTTGTTCTTTTTAAGTTATCTTTATGTTTATCTTCCCAGTACTGTGTGATTAAAATTTTAAGCCATGTTTTCATATTTTATCAAAATTGTATACTTGATGAAATTTGCAGATGTGCAATAATTGCACTGAATGGAAAATACCAGATGATTAATAAACTTTCACAAGGCAAATTGAATTGAATTTCCAAATACTTCATTATGATGGCAATTAATGGGCATGTCTATATGATTACTAGTTTTTATAATCTTTTAATGTGTGACTATATCTAAGAAAGTTTAAATTATTTTTAAATGAGTAATTTCTGGTGTGCTTTTCCTTATACACATATCACATATAACTTTTGCAGGTTGGATTTGCTACCATTTTATGCAAGATTGGTTGCTACATTGCATCCCTGCATGTCTGATGTAGCAGAGGATCTTTGTTCCATGCTGAGGGGGGATTTCAGATTTCATGTATGTATTTAAGCATTTATTTTGTGTTATATATATATATACTTATGAGATGAGTGAGAATATGATTATTTTATTGGTAAGCACATTTTGAAATCTGATAGTAGTATAACAGTTCAGAATGTATGGACTTCTGAATTTTTAAAATGTGAATCTATTCAACAACACTTGAATTTTATAAATGCTATTCCAATTTAGAGATGAGTGGCTGCTGCTACCTTGTTTTCCCATTGTAGTACTGTTCTCTTTGCTTTTGTAAAGTAAAACCATTCTCCAAGGTCAGGAGAGCCAGCAGGCCTCCTTGGGGTCACCAGAAGAAACATAGGGTTGGCCGTGATTCGGGGCACAGTGCCAGTAGGATGCCTCTTTAGGTGCTGGGGTCCTGTTTGGGGTACATGAAGTTTTGATCTCAGTGAATGTGGTCATAGACCATGTTTTTATTGATTCTTGCCTTAAAAATCTTTACCTTAAAGATTCTTAATAGAGTGTCTGTGAGTGGTTCTCCCAGACACATGTTACCCCATCATCTTGGCTTAAAAGAAGTAAAATGATACCTTAGGGTTGACAAAGTGAACATTGGTAGAATTTGAAAAGACCTAAAATGCAAGTGTTCATGTATGCCAGTGGAAAAATTGTGTTTGTAAAATTTAGTTTTATATAGCAAGTTGCTTGGAATGCACATAAATATTTGCTGCGCTCAATATGTACTTTATTACATTCACTCTGGCCACATCAGTAGTAGGGCTGAGCACCAGAACAGAAATAATTTTTGAGGTTAGGAGTCTCATGATATAATTAGAAAGATAAGGCATAAATACAAAAGCAAGAGTGAAATAAAAAATTAAACCCTAAATGTATATTGATATTACAAGGAAATGCATGCTTACTTGCCAAATGAATTGTTGGAGACTCAGTGCCTTGAGTCTAGAGGAGGCAAATACTCTGTGGAGGTAGGTGGTCTGTGAAGGCTTCTTGCCATAGGTGTTAATCTGTTAGTATGAGATTTGTAGGTAAATTTTTCTGAACCAGCTTTTCTGCTGAAGTGTGTTCCAGACATTTGTAGATATTAGTACACAAGGGCAGGTTTCTCTGACTAGAAAAGTTTGGAAACACGGAGATCAAGAAAGTCAAACCATTTTGCTTTTGCTTTATGGTAAGAATTCTCAATGCTTTTAATAGGATAATGAGCACTGTGAACTTCCTGGAAGGGGCTGACTATACACTCGAAGGACACATTTTGATAAATGCTACTAGTTTAGGGCAGATGGGCCTGAAGGCATATAGGTGATATCCCATCAGGCAAATACAGACAAGACAGTGTTTTACTAGCAGGCAGTGTGACAATATGGGAGAATGACAGCACACTTCAGTACTTTTGCCTGGAAAATCCCATGGATGGAGGAGCCTGCTGGGCTGCAGTCCATGGGGTCGCCAAGTGTTGGACACGACTGAGCAACTTCACTTTCCCTTTTCACTTTCATGCATTGGAGAAGGAAATAGCAACCCACTCCAGTGTTCTTGCCTGGAGAATCCCAGGGACGGGGGAGCCTGGTGGGGCTGCTGTCTGTGGGGTCACACAGAGTCAGACACGACTGAAGTGACTTAGCAGCAGCAGCAGCAGTATGACAATATTGTATGAGTTACATGCACATACCCCTCCACCAAAGCTACAAACAAAATATAAGTTGCTGGACCACACATGATTAAGTGCTTTTGGTGAGAAACCTAAAATTACGAAAATTCTGTTCTTTCACTTCAGTACTTTTGCCTGGAAAATCCCATGGATGGAGGAGCCTGCTGGGCTGCAGTCCATGGGGTCGCCAAGTGTTGGACACGACTGAGCAACTTCACTTTCCCTTTTCACTTTCATGCATTGGAGAAGGAAATAGCAACCCACTCCAGTGTTCTTGCCTGGAGAATCCCAGGGACGGGGGAGCCTGGTGGGGCTGCTGTCTGTGGGGTCACACAGAGTCAGACACGACTGAAGTGACTTAGCAGCAGCAGCAGCAGTATGACAATATTGTATGAGTTACATGCACATACCCCTCCACCAAAGCTACAAACAAAATATAAGTTGCTGGACCACACATGATTAAGTGCTTTTGGTGAGAAACCTAAAATTACGAAAATTCTGTTCTTGTGTACTTCTGTCCCATCTTTGAAAATTGGGGTGAGAGTTGAGGGAAATGGCATTTTTGTTACTGTTGTAAGGTTTCATTACAATGAAGAAAGTATCAGGATTCCAGAGAGATTTGGGAGCTGCTACTCTCAGGGGAGAGAAGCAGGGCACTTGGTGTCATCTATCACCTCTGCTTCCTCTTGATCCAGCCTTTCCCACCCTCAGATCTGCAGACCTTCCATTGACTTTTTATTAGGCAGTAAATGTGCTGAGGACTGTCCTATCTTTAAAATAAGGTATAAACAAAAATTTTTACACATCTGCACCCCTCCCCATCCTCTTTCATTTCCTTCTTATTCGAGTGCTGTAGAGTATACTTGTCTCTTACACTTCTGACAGTTGCTCTTTGTTTTCCATCATAGTGCCCTGGCAGAAACCTTCAGTGTTCTCCTAAGTACCACACCCTAATTGATGTCCCTGAGGGTTCTGACTATCACTGTGTCTCCACCACAATGGCCAAGTTACTTAAATGCTCCATACCTCGGTTTCCTTCTATTAAATGAGATAATTTTATCTTTTAAAATAGGATTGTTCTCAGTGATTAAATGAGATAATGCATACAAAGCTCATCACACAGTGCCCAGACACAGGTGTCCTTATAATAATAATGACCCCTTTTGTGCACCACACTCTCCTGCTTTTCACTTCTGACTACTTTCCTCAGTATCCTCTTGCTCTTTTTTTCCAGCTGAGTTTATGTGGTAGTATTCTTCCTTCACACTCCTTTTTGACAGAATGCAGTTTCCCTGGGGTTTGTTGGTATCTGTTTCCTAGCAGCCTCACGTACCTTCTCTTACCAGAGCCTATCTCCTGGTGCTTAATAAGTTGTCATGTACTTTTAGCTAAATTCATCCATAAGACAAATGCATTTTGTTTTACAGAATATCTTTATCTTTCCCTTCCTCATACAAACTTCTGTATTCTTCCTGTAAATATGCAATATAGTTTATATAATCATCAAGGGAAATAGCTCTACCTTTGCCCCTCTGGCATTCAGGAACCCGTGTTTGCCAAATTCTATTGATAATACCTTCTAAAACACATCCTTAGGCTAGTATCTCTCCTTCAGTCCCAGTGCCACTGTCTTCACTCTCTGTAGCTTGAATTAGAATGGCTGTGTAACCAGGTTCCCCATCTCTGCCTTCTCTCTAGCTGTAACATATTGTCGCAATCTGATCCTGTTTGCTTCTTGCTTAAGAACCTCACCTGAGAAAAAATGCTGGTTGGCGGCTGCTGCTGCTAAGTTGCTTCAGTCGTGTCCAACTCTGTGTGACCCCATAGACGGCAGCCCACCAGGCTCCCCCGTTCCTGGGATTCTCCAGGCAAGAACACTGGAGTGGGTTGCCATTTCCTTCTCCAGTGCATGAAAATGAAAAGTGAAAGTGAAGTCGCTCAGTCATGTCCAACTCCTAGCGACCCCATGGACTGCAGCCCACCAGGCTCCTCCATCCATGCGATTTTCCAGGCAAGAGTACTGGAGTGGGTTGCCATTGCCTTCTCACTGTATAACATCTTATCTGGTAGTCAAAGAAATTCTAGTTAAAGCAACAGGTTTGCTAATTTGACTAATTGGTTAGTGAAGGGAATAGAAATGAGAAACCATTCACATGTACTTGAGATTCAAATTTGGAGAAAGGAATTTGGCAGTATGTTTCAAGATCATTGGAGGTATTCATACGGTAGACAACTCTGAGAATCTGTTCTCAGCAAATGATCCTGAGTACCCCAAAAGCTTTATTCACATCATGAATTATAATAGGGGAAAAAAGGAAAATAATCTAGAAGCCCAACAATTGATTAAGAAAATGGTTGTATAATCACAATGCTGAAATGATACAGAGCCATTGAAAGTCTTATTTACCAAAAAGTTTTCAAATCATATGTAAAGTACTTTTAGGGGAGAAAAAGCAAGCTCTAAAGTCTTAAACATAATAAATTCTCAATTATGTTAAAATGCGTAGAAAGTAACCAATAGAAAAAAGTATATATCAGTACATTAGCAGTGGCTGTTAGATAGTGGACTTATGAGAAATTCTTTTCTAGTTTTCTGTGTTCTCCACATTTTTAGCAAGGGCTGCTTCTTTAGTAATGGAGAAGACAACTTTTACTTAAATATAGACATAATCACCCTCACTGTTCAACATTTTTGAAATCTGTTTTTTTAACTTTTTTGATCAAACTTCTCTCTTGGTAAAATAAGTTGACCACATATCCCAGTATAGCATATTTATTTATAAGTTATATGCATTTTTAATTCTACCGTATATTTTATGTATATCATAAAACATACAAAGGTAGCTTTAAAGTATGAGATAAAAAACAAAAACCTAAGTAGAAATTTGATCCCTAACACTCCAGTAGATAAGAGTCTTATCCTCCCTACTTTGGGAATCAGTAGTCCCTAGAATAATATAAATTAAGTTTCTTGAAGGCAGATTTATCTATTTATAAACCCAGTGCCTACTTAGTGTTTAGTATATAGTAGAGTTTCCAAAATATTAGTTGAATGATTGAATGTTTGTATAAAACAAATGAGCTAATTATGGAGGATATACAATATTTGGGTGAAGTTATTGAGGGACCAGTTTGGGGCAAAGAGTTCTTCCTTTAGGGGAATAATGAATGATAGGCCCTGGAAGTTCTTACTTTTGTATGTTGACATAGCTGAAGAGATTGTATTTTAATTCATTATATGAATCTAGTTATTCGATTAATCTTGGTTTTAGCTGTCACTAATACATGAGTTGTAAGCAGCATTTTTGCTACATTTGATTATATAAATAAAATCTTTTAAGACATTGAACTAAAAATATATAGAAAATTCTACATTGTTAATTCATCTGTATTTACTTTTAGAGAAGTGTTTGAAGTAACATTTGATCATAAAGAATCAACAAATGAAATTAGAAAATATTAAATGAGGAATCAGAATAAGTTAGTCTTTTTTATCAGTCACAGTCTTTTGAAAAACCTTGATTTTTTTTTTTCATTGAAAATGAAGGAGTGAGATAATTCATACCTCATTTTAAAAGTCTGTAATCTTTTCATTTTAGTTAGATTGTACTACCTTAACCTCAATAATATGTAAGAATAATTGTGAATGATACACTGTGTTACGTGTTTTGGAAACTATGATGCTCAGTGACAGTTGAAATTGTATGACCCTTATGAATTTGAGTCAGTTCTAGTGAGGTGGATGAACCCCAGAGCCTGTTATACAGAGTGAAGTAAGTCATAAAGTGAAAAACAAATATCATATATTGATGATAAATGTGGAATCTAGAAAAATGGTACTGATGAACCTATTTGTAGAGCATCAATAAAGATACAGATGTAGAGAAAAGATTTGTAGACCCAGCAGTGGAAGGAGAGGATGGGACAAACTGAGAGAGTGGCATTGCCAGTGGGAATTTGCTGTATGACTACAGGGAGCTCAACCCAGTGCTGTGCAACCTAGAGGGATGGTATGGGGTGGGAGGGAGATTCATGTACGGCAGAAACCAATATAACATTGTAAAGCAATTATACTCCAATTAAGAGCAAATAATTTTAAAAATTGTGTGATTCTGCACAGCACGGAGCTTCTACATCTAGAATCACCCAGGGAGCTTTGTAAAAGCATATGTATGTATTTCCCAGCCTTTCTCCTTTTAAAGATTCAGCTTCAGTATATCATTTTTGAAATGCTTCTTTTTACTTTTTCTGTTTCTATATTTCTTTAATTGTAAAAGAAACACATGCCCAGACTGGATAATTTAGAAAATACAAAAATACATAAAGAAGAAAGTGCGGGGCAATCTCATAATTTCATCACTTAAAACTTTGTTAATATTTTAGTTTTTTTTTTTTTTACTTTTTTGCTTCTGTAATTTTAATGGATGAATTTATATTTAGTACAGTTTTTCATTTTTTATTTCTCAGAAGCATTTTACTGTATAATTTAAAACACTTTACAAGCATCATTTGTATGGACATTAGTTGCTTAGTATTAGGTGAAGTATAGTTATCATCATTACCACCCACTGTCATCATCCTTGTTTTTATCCTTATTTTTCCGAGTGAGTGAGTAGGTTCAGGGAGTTTTATATGCATTGTCCAGCATAATATACCCCCACCCTCACTCCCAAATGGCACAAAACGACCACATGAGCTCAAGTGTTGTGAACTGCACGTCTTAATTCTTTCATGGCCGTGTAATGTATATATAAACATTAAGCATTTTCATTGTTTAGTCAGTGAACATTAATTTTGTGCCCATGTATTAGTGATGCATGTACAAATGTGGATAAAACTCACAATGACTAGTATTTATTGAACTCTTTATGGTCCCAGTCACTACACTATTGATTGTGCTTTGTATGTATCAGTTCACTTAATACCCACAACCCTATATAATACAGGTTACTTTGATTAGTTCCATTTTACAGATGAGAAAATTAAGGCATAAAATTTAAGTAACAGTTAAGTGATAAGCTGGGAATTAAGTCTAACAAATTAGACCTAACAAATTTTTGTTCAAAAATTATCCCTGAAGATCTAAAAAGTCTATAAACACCTACTTTTGCTTGCTACAGAAAGTTGGTCCTTAAAAGGAAGGTGATGAATTCCATTTAAGTGTAAATTGACTATGTAGAAGATTAATACTTAATGTAAAAGATTGTCACTCATTGTCCAGGTATGGGTGAGGTTAGAAAATACACACACACACAGTCTTAACCACTGGACCACCAGGGAAATCCTGGTTAAGACTTATTTTGAACCCCAGCACATGCTTGAGCAGTTGAATCCTCAAATGTGAGTTAGGAGATTGGGGTTTTGGTACTGATCCTTGGTCAAGTCATTTGACAGCTTTGTGTTCTTCTGTTGTTGTTTTAACCGTTAATCAGATTTTACTCCTTTCTCAGTATTGTTGTGTGGAACAAATAGGACGTATTCTGAAAAATAAGGACAGTAAACTATTTCAAAGAACTGCCATATTATTGTTATTGTTCAAAGAAAATAACAGTCTTCTAGACTTCAGATTTGGTTTTCTGATGAAAATACAATTCTGAGGTTAAATCCATTTACAGTTATCTTGATGTGTCTGTTCACATTGTACTTTTGTAATAGGATTTTGTTATGTTCAGTATTTTTTGAAATGTGTGCCTGAGTAGAGGGTTTATATTTGCAAACGATTTGAACTTTGATATATAACTGTGACTGTTGATAATAAAAAAGAAATTGCGATTGTATTGGAAATTTTGTTGTACTAATGCATTTACAATAAAAAATGTAGTATAGAGGGATTTATATTTTATGTTGCCAAAGAAATTTAAGGAACACTGAATTAAGTTAAACAGGTTTCTTTGTTTGAGAGCCTCTTTAAGGCTGATGAAATGCATTGTTTCCCCAAATTACTTGACTATGAAACTGTTTTGGAAAGCATGTCCTGGCCCTGGTGTTCCACGGAGCTAATTATGTCTTAACTTAGAATAATTTGAATATAGCAAGAAATATACCCAAATTTATTAAAAATATCTTGAGTGAATTCAATCTTATTAAAATAACAGTTCTTATCACAGATTTCAGACTATTAAGCAGTGTCTCTTTTCATTTGTAGGTACGAAAAAAGGACCAGATCAATATTGAAACAAAGAACAAAACTGTTCGTTTTATTGGGGAACTCACTAAGTTCAAGATGTTCACAAAAAATGATACGCTGCATTGTTTGAAGGTAAGTGCTGAATCATTTGAAATATTTTTTAATAGATAAATCTAAAGGTTTAATGCTTTAGTTTATAAATGCTGGAAAATGATACAATTAAGAAATAATCTATAGGAAGACAAAAAAGTAAAAAGGAACAATAAATAGATGAGCAAACTAGAGAAGAAATAATAAGATGGTAGATACAAATACAGCTATAATGGTAATCACATGTAGTGTAGAAGGACAAAATATGTTAAGTAAAAGCCTTAAGAATATAAGACTTGATTGAAACAACATTATATGCTACCTACAAGGAAGATGCCCTTAAAATATTAACACGAGGAAGCCTAAAGTGAAAAGATGGGAGAAATATACCAAGGAAGCACTAAATAAATAAGATAAAGCACTTGGCTTCATTATTGTCAGACAAAGTAAGCTTTAAGGCACAAAGCATTGTTAGAAATAAAGACTGATAGTTTATAAAGATAGGGTTACCTTCCTGAATCAGTATGCATCCAGTAATGTATTTTCAAAATAAATGAAGCAAAAATCACCAAAGAAAGAGAAATCTGCGGTCATAGTAAAAGACTGAAAAACACCTTTTAGTAGCTGAAAGCATAGGCAGGCAAGTAAGTAAGTATGTACCAGATTGGACAATGCAGTTAATAACCTTAATCTAATTGACAGTATATCCAACAGAATCAGAATTTACAGTCCCTGCAAATGCACACGAATGAATCAAAATCAGAATGTATCAGCAAGTTAAAAAAAAAAAGGAAATTACTCAGATTACAGTTTTTGTCCACTATGGAATCAGACTAGAAACTCGTAGTAACTAACTAGTCACTTGTGGTAAAGCTGATAAGAGCATCAGTTCAGTCACTCACTTGTGTCCGTCTCTGCAACCCCATGGACTGCAGGCTTCCCTGTCCATCACCAGCTCCTGGAGTCTACTCAAAACTCATGTCCATTGAGTCGGTGATGCCATCCAACCATCTCATCCTCTGTCGTCCTTGTCTCCTCTGCCTTCAATCTTTCCCAGCATCAGGAAAGCTTATCTTTTCAAATAAGTTAGTTCTTTGCATCAGGTGGCCAAAGTACTGGAGTTTCAGTTTCAGCATCATTCCTTCCAATGAATATTCAGCACTGATTTCTNAAATCACTGCAGATGGTGACTGAGGCCATGAAATTAAAAGACGCTTACTCCTTGGAAGAAAAATTATGACCAACCTAGATAGCATATTAAAAAGCAGAGACATTACTTTGCCAACAAAGGTCCGTCTAGTCAAGGCTGTGGTTTTTCCAGTAGTCATGTATGGATGTGAAAGTTGGACTGTGAAGAAGGCTGAGTGCCGAAGAATTGATGCTTTCAAACTGTGGTGTAGAGAAGTTTCTTGTGGGTCCTTTGGACTGCAAGGAGATCCAACCAATCCATCCTAAAGGAGATCAGTTCTGGGTGTTCATTGGAAGGAGTGATGCTAAAGTTGAAACTCCAGTACTTTGGCCACCTCATGCGAAGAGTTGACTCATTGGAAAAGACCCTGATGCTGGGAGGGATTGGGGGCAAGAGGAGAAGGGGATGACAGAGGATGAGATGGCTGGATGGCATCACCGACTCGATGGACATGAGTTTGAGTAAATTCCGGGAGTTGGTGATGGACTAGATGGCCTGGCGTGCTGCCATTCCTGGTGTTGCAAAGAGTTGGACACAACTGAGTGACTGAACTGAACTGAACTGAATGCACCCTTTAAATTAAATAAATTTAAATTTAAATTATAGAAGGTAAAATAAGGACATGGAAAATACTCATGTTAGCCAAAATACAAGCCAAATTATTAAATGATATGACTACATCTGGTTTAGAAAATATGCACAGAAAAATATTGGGGAGATAAATACTAAAATGTTGTAATGTGTTGTAAGTTTCATATAATAAGCCTTTTGTTGTCAAAATTTTAAAGGTAAATATCATATAAACCCAAGCCAGAAAATATTTAGAAAATGTTAGCTATTTTTATGTGGCATTTATTTAAATACATAGCATCTCCTGATAAATATAAGTTTTGATAAATAAATTTTCACATATCTATCTAAAAGGAATAACATTAAATATATTGAAGTTTATAGATAAAATTTTATGGTTGAACACAAAAGATACCCTATGATAAAGCTTGACATCTAAAGTAGTGTTTTTTTTTTAGTTGAAAGTATAGTTGATTTATAATGTTGTGTTTAGCTTTTCTTTTTTTTACAGTGACATTTTTAAAGGTGTTCCACTATTAGGTATGTAATGTTTTCTTTAATAGGATTGAAATGTTGTCTGTGTGGCTTTTTATCATTATTATTATTACAGATGCTTCTATCAGACTTTTCCCATCACCATATTGAAATGGCATGTACCCTACTGGAAACATGTGGAAGATTTCTTTTCAGATCTCCAGAATCTCACCTGAGGACCAGTGTACTTTTGGTAAGGGCTTAAGGATACTAGCAAGAGCTTGAAGTTCTTGATTTACTCCAGGGGTTAAAAATTTTGACCAGTGCCTGTTACCTTGCTCAACCATTTAAACATTTTTACTTTAACAAGAACTCCAGCCATTCCTGAATAGCTATAGGAAATTGTCTCATTTATCAGTTAGCTCACACTATTGTAGAGGGGGATTGAATTCAGCCCCAGATAACTTTTGATAAACTTAGAGCCGTCTTTCTGAATATTCTTGGTACATTGTTACTGTGCCATACCACATAAATGATGGAGCTTAAATTTTTAAAATTAAAAAACAAATCATAAGCTTAAAAAATTAACTTGGAGAAGATATTTCTTAAGCTAATTAGCATGCCAAAATGCCAATCAAGTTTATTAAGCAATTAAGTTATGCTTATTGGTAATATCCATGCATTCACTTGGAGCCTTCACAGGGGAGACAGTGTGATGCGGAAGGGATATCAGAATTAGTGTCAGAGAGCACTGGGTTTAGGAATCCCTGGACATAGACTGTCATTGCATTGGTGTCGCTTTTATGGAAGTGCTGATTGTGTCTTTTTCTGTACATGTGTTACTTTTTTAGAATCTAGTATAAGCTTGACGACTACTCTGACAATGATATTTAAAATCAAAAAACATAGTAATTTATTTCTAGTAGACAGAAATATTAATGTGACAAGCATTAATATTTTGTCTAGTAGACAAAAATATTAATGTGAAATCATATGGAGTTGATTTCCACATTCTTTTTAGGCTTATTCAAATGAATAATAATCATTCCAAGTTCAAATTTTTGTTTTAACAGGAAAAACTCTCCTCCTCTTTGGTTCAAGCTGATATGGCAAAATAAGACACTACATATTATAATGTAATAGAGATGCCAAGAAAGATTAGCTTTTAAAAGTGACTGTATTTTGTTTGTAATACTGAACTGTCTATGTTTACTGTTTGCTGGGGAAAGTTTACTAGTCATGGTATGGATGCTTATACCATTGCTGCAAACCAAAGTCCTTTCTTGATTGGCTTTTGTGGCTCAGTGTATCTTTCCCTGTATTGTAGCAAGAGCAGCCAGCTGTATCATTGATTGTCTTGCTTTCTGGAGAGGACCCCTATTTATCATGTAACATTCTGGGGGCTCCTCCTCTGTGTCAGGCACTGAACTGCAGGGATGATCTTGCTGATTGGGTGGGGTTAGTACAAAGAAACAAACATAGTTTGCATTAAAGTGGTCCCTGCTGCTGCTGCTGCTGCTAAGTCGCTTCAGTTGTGCCCAACTCTGTGCGACACCATAGACAACAGCCCACCAGGCTCCACCATCCATGGGATTCTCCAGGCAAGAACACTGGAGTGGGTTTGCCATTTCCTTCTCCAATGCATGAAAGTGAAAAGTGAAAGCAAAGTTGCTCAGTCGAGTCTTGACTCTTCGTGACCCCATGGACTGCAGCCTTCTAGGCTCCTCTATCCTTGGGATTTTCCAGGCAAGAGTGATGGAGTGGGTTGCCATTGCCTTCTCCAATCTAGTGCTAATTCCAGTATAGTGTTCTATGTGTTTTAACAGGGAAAGGTGTGCAGAGGATCTTATGCACTTGTAGAGGAAGTACTTTAAACTAGACTTAATGAGTCAGAAAGGATCTTCCCTAATAGATGGCTTGGTATTGGTTGAGTGCAGGCTCTTCTGTCAGACCCTTGGGATATAAAAGTGAAAAAGATAGTCCCTGGCCTCAGGGAATTTATAGTCTTATAACTCAGATGAGTAATTAGACAATTGAAATACACAGAGGGGTAATGTGATCTAATACTGTGGGTCAGCATAGGGTAATATGTGTCTGCATAGGAAGGTGCTTCATCTAGTCTTGGTATGTCAAGAAAGGTTCCCTGAAAAAATAGGATTTATTTTAGAGACTAAATTGAACCTCAGAGGCAGAGAAGAGAGACACACTGAGTTAAGTGGCTGCAGATAAGACTGGAGAGGTAGACACAGCCTAGATTATAAAAAGTGCCCTGAGTCTGAGTCCTGTGCTAGGAAACTGATATCCCCTACCCCCGATGGTAGTGAGTAGCTATTGAAGGATGTTAAGCAGGTAGGATAGGTATGATCAGATTTAATTTTTTTAGAAAGATCAGTGTAGAGGAGATAATTGAGGTGGCTGAGGCTGGAGGTAGAAAGAAAAGTGAAATGGCTGTTTTCAGATCTTACAGAGAAAAAAAAGAAATGGTAAGGGTGGGAAGATGAGGAATGATAACTGGCTGTATGAAGAATTATACGAGGTAAGACTGTTGAGACGTGGTGAGATAACGAGAAAGAGAAAGTGCCCTAAGCTAAGACCCCAGATTCCATCTTGAGCATCCCAGCAGATGATACAGAGATGAGAAAATAGAAGAAAGGAAGAGAGGGTAAGTTTGGTTTGAAATATACCAGTGCTTCGGTTCAGTTCAGTCGCTCGCTCATGTCTGATTCTTTGTAAACCCATGGACTGCAGCACGCTGGGCTTCCCTGTCCATCACCAATTCCCAGAGCTTGCTCAAACCCATATCCATCGAGTCGGTGATGCCATCCAACCATCTCATCCTCTATCATCCCCTTCTCCTCGTGCCTTCAATCTTTCTCTGTGTCAGGGTCTTTTCCAGTGAGTCAGTTCTTTGCATCAGGTAGCCAAAGTATTGGAGTTTCAGCTTCAGCATCAGTCCTTCCAGTCACTATTCACAACTGATTTCCTTCAGGATGGTTTGATCTCCTTGCAGTCCAAGGGACTCTCAAGAGTCTTCTCCAACCCCATACTTCAAAAGCATCAATTCTTTGGTGCTCAGCTTTCTTTATAGTCCAACTCTCACATCCATACATGACTACTGGAAAACCAAGCTTTGGCTAGACAGACTTGTCAGCAATGTAGTGTCTCTGCTTTTTGATAATGCAGTCTAGGTTGATTATAACTTTTCTTCCAAGGAGCAAGAGTCTTTCAATTTCATGGCTGCAATCACCATCTGCAGTGATTTTGGAGCCCAAGAAAATAAAGTCTGTCACTGTTTCCATTGTTTCCCCATTTATTTGCCATGAAGTGATGGGACTGGATGCCATGATCTTCGTTTTTTGACTGTTTAAGCCAGCTTTTTCATGCTTCTGTTTCACTTTGATCAAGAGGCTCTTTAGTTTCTCTCTGCTTTCTGCCATAAGGGTGATGTCATCTGCATATCTGAGGTTATTGATATTTTTCCTGGCAATCTTGATTCCATCCTGTGTTTCATTGAGTCCAGCATTTCACATGATATATTCTGCATATAAGTTAAATAAGTAGGGTGACAATATAAGCCTTGACATACTCCTTTCCCAGTTTGGAACCAGTCTGTTGTTCCATGTCTGGTTCTAACAGTTGCTTCTTGACCTGCATACAGATTTCTCAGGAGGCAGGTAAGGTGGTCTGGTATTCCTCTCTCGAAGAATTTTCCAGTTTGTTGTGATCCACACAGTCAGAGGCTTTGGCGTCATCAATAGAGCAAAAGTAGATGTTTTTCTGGAATTCTCTTGCTTTTTTGATGATCCAGTGGATGTTGGCAATTTGCTATCTGGTTCCTCTGCCTTTTCTAAATCCAACTTGAATATCTGGAAGTTCATGGTTCATGTACTGTTAAAGCCTGACTTGGAGAATTTTCAGCATTACTTGTGTGTGAGATGAGTGCAGTTATGCGGTAGTTTGAGCATTCTTTTGCATTGCCCTTCTTTGGGCTTGGGATGAAAACTGACCTTTTCCAGTCCTGTGGCCACCGCTGAGTTTTCCAAATTTGCTGCTATATTGAGTGCAGCACTTTCACAGCATCATCTTTTAGAATATGAAATAGCTCAACTGGAATTCCATCACCTCCACTAATGTTCATAGTGATGCTTCTAAGGCCCACTTGACTTCACATTCTGGATGTCTGACTCTAGGTGAGTGATCACACCATCGTGATTATCTGGGTCATGAAGATCTTTTTTGTATTGTTCTGTGTATTCTTACCACCTGTTCTTAATATCTTCTGCTAATATCTTCTGCTTCTGTTAGGTCCATACCATTTCTGTCCTTTATTGCGACCATTTTTGCATGAAATGGTACCTTGTTATCTCTAATTTTCTTGAAGAGATCTGTAGTCTTTCCCATTGTATTGTTTTCCTCTATTTTTTGCACTGATCACTGAGGAAGGCTTTCTTATCTCTCCTTCCTATTCTTTGGAACTCTGCGTTCAAATGGGTATATCTATCCTTTTCTCCTTTGCCTTTAGCTTCTCTTCTTTTCTCAGCTATTTTTAATGTCTCCTCAGACAACCATTTTGCCTTTTTGCCTCTTTTTCTTGGAGATGGTCTTGATCACTGCCTCCTGTACAGTGTCACAAACCTCCATCCATAGTTCTTCAGGCACTCTGCCTAGTAGATAGATCTATACCCTTGAATCTATTTGTCACTTCCACTGTATCTAAATCAAAGGGATTTGGTTTAGATCATACCTGAATGGTCTAGTGGTTTACCCTACTTTATTCAATTTAAGTCTGGATTTGGCAATAAAGAGTTCAGGATCTGAGCCACAGTCAGCTCCCGATCTTGTTCTTCATGGCTGTATAGAGCTTTTCCTTCTTTGGTTCCAAAGAATATAATCAGTCTGATTTCAGCATTGACCATCTGGTGATGTCCATGTGTAGAGTCATCTCTTGTGTTGTTGGAAGAGGGTGTTTGCTATGACCATTGTGTTCTCTTGGCAAAACTGTTAGGCTTTGCTCTGCTTCATTTTGTACTTCTCAAGGCCAAATTTGCCCTTGAGGATTGCATGACTCTTGACTTCCTACTTTTTCATTCCAGTCCCCTGTGATGAAAATGACACCTTTTTTGGGTATTAGTTCTAGAAGGTCTTGTAGGTCTTCATAGAACCGTTCAGCTCAGCTTCTTCAGCATTACTGGTTGGGGCATAGACTTGGATTACCGTGATATTGAATGATTTGCCTTGGAAATGAACAGAGATCGTTCTGTCATTTTTGAGATTGTACCTAAGTGCTGCATTTTAGACTCTCTCATCGACTGTGAGGGCTACTCCATTTCTTCTAAGGGATTCTTGCCCACAGTAGTAGATACAATGGTCATCTGAATTAAATTCACCCATTCCAGTCTATTTTAGTTCACTGATACCTAAAATGTTGATGTTCACTCTTGCCATCTCCTGTTTGACGACTTTTAATTTACCTTCATTCAAGGACCTAAGATTCCAGGTTCCTATGCAGTATTGCTCTTTACAGTGTCAGACTTTATTTCCAATACCAGTCACATCCACAACTGGGTGGTGGTGTTGTTTTAGCTCCATCTCCTATTCTTTCTGGAGCTATTTTCTCACCCTTCTCCAGTAGCATATTGGGCACCTACTGGCCTGGGGATTTCCTCTTTCAATGTCATATTTTACTGCCTTTGCATACTGTTCATGGGTTCTCAAGACAAGAATAGTGAAGTGGTTTGCCATTCCCTTCTCCAGTGGACCATGTTTTGTCAGAACTCTCCAACATGACCTGTCTGTCTTGGGTGGCCCAACACGGCATGGCTTATAGTTTCGTTGAGTTAGACAAGGCTGTGGTCCATGTGATCAGTTTGATTAGTTTTCTGTGATTGTGGTTTTCATTGTGTTTCCCCTCTGATGGATAAGGATAAAACTATATTTTCAGGGATGATTTCTATAGTTTGTTACTAGAGAAGTTTCTCTGAACATGTAAAGCACCCAAATACTTATGGGATGATATAAAAAATATATTCATATTTATTTGGGAACACATATAACCTTTTAACTGGCTGGCATTTAAAATTATTCTTGACTGATGTGAAAAGTAGTTTGGCATGTGTGTTAGGAGAAGTGGTTCTGAATAACAGAACAGTAGTCTTCATAACAGGTTGAAACTTGTGTTGATTTAAAACTGGGTATGAGGGGGGATGTGGGAGGGAGGTTCAGGATGGGGAACACATGTTCACTCATGACGGATTCAAGTCAATGTATGGCAAAACCAATACAGTATTGTAAAGTAAAATAAATTAATTAAAAAAAAAAACTAAAAATAGAGCTACCATATGATCTTACAATCCCATACCAGGGCATATATCCAGAGAATATCATAATTTGAAAAGATATGTGCACCCCAGTGTTCATAGCAGCACTATTTACAATAGCCAAGACAGAGAAGCAGCCTAAATGTCCATCGACAAATGAATGGATGAAGAAGATGTGGTGTGTATATACATACATATATATACACACACACACACAATGGAATATTTCTCAGCCAAAAAAAAAAAAAGAATGACATAATGCCACTTGCAGCATCATGGCATTATCATAGAGATTATCATTAAGTGAAGTAAGTCAGAGAAAGACAAACATTATATGATCTCACTTATATGTGGAGTCCAAAATATGTCACAAATGAACCTATTTGTGAAACAGACTCATATATACATATAAGAACAAGTATATGTATAACTGAATCAATTTCCTATACACTTAAAACTAACACAACATTGTAAATTAATGATATCTCAATTTTAAAAAGTTTAAAAAAAAACCATACGAAAGAGAGAGAGAAAAAAAACTGGGTTATGTATGTACAAATGATAAGTGATGCACTCCTTTTGTTTTGTCTAAAGAATCTGAAAGGAGTGGTCATTATTTCTAGCCCTGTTCAACAGGGAATTGTTCTGTCTGGAGGAGCCAGCATTAAATAACCATTCACAGATTGTAGAGTAGATGTCAGGAGAGGAGCTAGGCTACAGCTCATGTACTTTAGCAGATTCATAGACAAGTGAAACAGTGTGAACCTTGGTATACCCATAATTGAACTTATGAAGAGCAAACTTCTCCTCAGTATGTGATGGCTTTACATGTATAGAAACACAGACGAAGGGAAAGATTTGAATTAAAAAAAAAAATTCATTTATCAATTTGTGTATGAAGTGAAGTGAAGTGAAGTCGCTCAGTCGTGTCCGACTCTTTGCGACCCCATAGACTAGCCTACCGGGCTCCTCTGTCCATGAGATTTTCCAGGCAATAGTACTGGAGTGGATTGCCATTTCCTTCTCCAAATTTGTGTATTAGTAAACGTTAATTGCAAACCTCCCATACATGCTAGGCCAGGCACTGATTAGGTGATGAGTTTATGAACCTGCTGCATCCCCTGCTCTTCCTGAACTTACAGACACAACTGTCTTTCCAAAACATGAAATCTTGCCTCCGTCTGCCACCTGCTGCCACCCTGGTGCAGACACCTTCTTAAAGCTCATGGTGCTTCCCTCCACATGTTTCAAACTCCTGTTCCTACCAACTTCTGCAGAGTCTGGTCTCCCTGAACCCCTCCCCACTTGGAGCTGATCTTGTGCCATTTCGTCCCGGCACCATGCTGGCCTGCATTTAGTTCCTGTAGCGGATCCTTCTGTTTCCTCATTGCCTCTTGTCTGGCTGTTGGTTCTGCCTCAGCTGCTCTTAACATTTGTCATCCTTCAGAGCACAAACTTCAATGTTGCTTTCCCAGATAGGCTGTCCCTAACCTATCCTGACTAAAGTGGGTTCTTGTTACTCTCATTATTTTCTTTCGTAACACTAATCACAATTCATATTTAAAAGGTTAGTTTATTTGTTGGCTTGTTTGTTCTGTCTTCCTGCAGCAGACTCTTAGGCTTCACAAAAGTAGGAACCATGTCTCTCTTGTTCATTGGTGACTCCTAGCATAGTGCCAAGTTAAGTGCCAAGTAAAATGTTTGATGAATGGCTGAATAAACAGTAATTTTAATTCTTACTATAGTAGTATTTTAAGAGCTAGGAGTGCTGTTTGAAGATCTTCAACTGGTTCATCTGTGGTTCTCAACTGGCATGTGGTGGGTATAGGTGTAGCTTGCTACAGAACATCCCACAGTGTATGGAACAGTTCCCATTCCCACCAGACAAAGAACTTTCCATTCCAAAATGTCAGTAGTGTAGGTTGAGAAGCCTGAAGTAGATGATTATTGACTGTTCTAATACCCTCCTTGAGCCGATGCTGAGGTCACTGGACGAAGTTATAAGACATTGGAAGGCTTTTAGTTTTCTTGTCTGTAGAGATATGTCAGATTTACCTGGTACAACATTGGATGGCCCAAGCTCTATGAATAAAGTTATTCTCAGCTTTTGTCTCACCCCTTAACTTCAGTCATTCATATGTAAGCGTTGTTTTATGTAGAGTTCATTTAGTTTGGCAGAGTTATAAGTGAAGTTAAATTTGTAGCAAAGTTCTCTGAGTATTTTATTGGAGAAAGCCTAAGACAAAGCAGTTATGGAGTAATTTGTTCTAAAAACATGACTAATGATACAGCAGTTAGTATGCTTGTACACTCTTAGAAATATCTAGTAATTATTTTTTTCCCTTTTCTAGCTTTTTATCTTGAAACCTTATCCCTGAAAGGGCACCTTTAGTTAGGAACAAAGAAACCTTAGAAAGAAAGTATTTTGACTGATTTACGCTTTATACATTTTAGGAACAAATGATGAGAAAGAAACAAGCAATGCATCTCGATGCAAGATATGTCACAATGGTGGAGAATGCATATTACTACTGCAACCCACCTCCAGCTGAAAAAACAGTGAAAAAGAAACGTCCTCCTCTTCAGGAATATGTCCGGAAGCTTTTGTACAAAGATCTCTCCAAGGTTACCACCGAGAAGGTAAATTTTAATGAAATAGAACAGTAGTCAACTTGAGATTTGTGGTAGGGCTGAGCTTGTATATTAATAACATTCAACCAAATTAATTCTTTTTCATCCTAATGATAATTGTACTGATGCAGTTCTCTTTCTTTGTAGCCCGCACCAAATTGTTTTAGGTCAAGGACATATATTTCAGTTTTCCTAAATAAACTCAGTTTATCAATTGCTTCAGTGCCCCACAAAGTATAGATAAGAAATGTAAGTAATTTGCAATGTTCAAATCTTGTAAATGGAGAAATTGAAGCAGAGCTATTAAAAGCTCAGCAGTGGAGTGATTGATTTCATATAAGTCATCACTAGAGGGAATTTATGTGATGACACTTAGTTTATGGGACATACATTTTGTTTTCCTTTTAACCTAATTAAAATGATAATCCTCTCCTTATTTGCTGTTGATGCTGTGTATATTTGAAACTATTACTTAGTCTCTGACATTCTGTAGTGAACTTACCTTTAAATATTTTGCTTCAGTACCAGTGTTCTTAACCTTTAGTAGGTTTTTGGAGGCCCGTGATCCTCTGACATTTAATGATTTTAAATCTCTGGACCTGACTGTGTTTTTCTGGAAGAGGATCTATAGCTTTCTTTAGATTCTCAGCAGGGGTCGATTTCTAGAAGAAATTAAGAACCACTGACCTATTAGCTTTAATTATTCTAGTTACCTCATTGGAACCTTCACTTCTAAGAAAAACATATTGAATAAACATTTCTTGGTCAGCTCAACAAGTTGAAACAACATGGTATGGGACTTTTTTCTTTTCAGGAAAAAAAATAAATTCTGGACAGAGGAAACCTATGGATAAGAGGGAAGGAATAATACATGTGTTATAAGTGACTGGGGTAGAAGGTGATGAGGAATGATAGTGCAACTTTGAACATCAAAACCACCTTCAGGGAGCCAGAGACAGTAGTTGTTTAAAAAAATAGGACTTGGAAGGGGCTTTAGAATTGGCTAAAAGTTTGAAAAGTATGGAATGTTTATACATTTGAGATGACATTAACATTTCCATTGAAGCTGATACAAGACCATACTTAGTGCTTGAAAGCTGGATTGTGGGTATAGAGTAGAGGTAAAAGGACTACTTTACAAGCTGCCAACAGTATTTTCTTTCAGAATAAATGTGGAAAGAACTAGATGATAAGTAGAGTTCTGCTGATTATCTCATTACCAGTAGAGTTTTTTTTTAAGTAATCGCTCACTTCTGTGGGGTGCTTATAATGTGCCAGGCACGTTCCTGTGTACTTCTCGCACTTTAACTTGTCTAACCCTTAGAGCAGACTACGGCCTAAGTGCCTGTCATCCCCGCTTTACATGCAAGGAAACTGTGTGTCAATCTTGATGTTGTGTCCCCATCTTACTACTTAAGTAGTCTTTTAACCAATTGATCTTTAGTTTATTTCCTTATTGGACATTTTTCATTTATATAAAGAAGTGTCTGAGATTATTTACATCAAATGATGCACAAAAGAAAACGTTATTTTTGTTAAATCTTGGGTATTTATTTCAGTGACCTGAGTATGAATGTATACTGTTAGCTTGATTGAAACCCTGGAAACTGTAGGAAATTTGAGGATATTATGAAAGATAAAGGGAAAATGTGAATATATTTTGCCAATAATCAGAAAAATCTTATTTTTCCTATCTCTAAAATGAAGAGGCTGATAGAGAATCTCTAAAGTATTTTCCATTTCAAAAGTTCTGTGACTGTACAGTCATAATAAAATATCTGTATTATTGGATTTGTTGGGCTACTTTGTGCTTATATTAGTAATTTAAATAAAATTCTCTTCATTTAGGTTTTGAGACAGATGAGAAAGTTGCCTTGGCAGGATCAGGAAGTGAAAGACTATGTGATTTGTTGTATGATAAACATCTGGAACGTGAAATACAACAGCATTCACTGTGTAGCCAACCTCTTAGCAGGACTAGTGCTCTACCAGGAAGATGTTGGAATCCATGTTGTGGATGGAGTTTTAGAAGATATTCGATTAGGAATGGAGGTAACAAAGACTTGCACCAAATTGAAATCTGTGGACAATTCAGACAGCTTTTAAATCCTATTATTGAAAAATAAGGATTTGAAAACCTTGCTTTCCCCATATGATGTCATTTACTGTTACTCTTTTGGAAATAGTGATTTCTTAATAAACCCTACTTGTGTCAGATTTTCTAGTTTCCTTTCAGGCAAAGCTAAAATATTTTTTGCCTCTTTTTCTCAATCTAGTTATTTTAGAAGAATATAGTAAATTTTTATTCTTTCTAGGTCACTCTTGGAGTTCGTGTTATAGGAACTCATAAATTTTTAATTAGGAGAATTGATACTCACTTGATAAGAATTTCTGTAAGCAACTTGTTCTATAAGCTTGTTTCCTTAAAATTCATGGATTACAGAGAAATAAGTTACAGAGGGCTGATAGGGAGAATTACATTTTAACTTTTTTCATAAACTATTAATTCATTTAACAATTTAGTATTAAATTTAATATTTAACATGTTCTATTTACTAAAACATTTTAAAGATAGACATTTCCTACAGAGATAAAAAAGGATACTATTATTGGAAAAGAAGAAAAGAACCCATTAGTTTTTCTCTGTTCAGTGAGTGATGTTGTCAAGTGACAGAGATGATTTTTAGCTCTTTTCAAACACATTTCTGTTCACTAATGGAAATCTGCTTTTTTTTTTTCTTTCCTGCTTTAGGTTAATCAACCTAAATTTAATCAGAGACGTATCAGCAGTGCCAAGTTCTTAGGGGAACTTTATAATTACAGAATGGTGGAATCGGCCGTTATTTTTAGAACTCTTTATTCTTTTACTTCATTTGGTGTTAACTCTGATGGCTCTCCAAGTTCACTGGACCCTCCTGAGCACCTTTTCAGGATTAGACTGGTGTGCACTATTTTGGATACCTGTGGCCAGTACTTTGACAGAGGTTCCAGTAAACGAAAACTCGATTGCTTCCTTGTGTATTTTCAGGTATACAAATTAAAATATGCAGTTGGCCATCATATAATGCGTTGCTTGTGATACAAAAATATTAAAGAAGTGGAAATTCCCTGGTGATTCAGTGGTTAGGACTCTGCACTTTCACTGCGGAAGACCCAGATTCAATCTCTGGTTGGGGAACTAAGATCCTGCAAGCCACACAATGCAGTGGCCCCCCTCCTCCCCAAAAAAAAACAAGGAAAAAACATTAGAGAAGAATGCTGTAGCATTCATATATTACATATAAGATATAGTCATAGATTAGATTTATTCTTGTAAGGCTGCTTAGCTTTGGATATTTTAAATATATGATATGTTCTATCATAAACATTCTGATTGATTTTAAGTTTTGTGATTAATCATTACTTTGGGAAATTATTTTGGTACAGTTTATAAATTTGGTATAGTATGGGTTATTTTTTATTTGGTACAGAAATTCATGAATTAAGTAATTTTTTACATTTGATGATAATCTCATCTGTATTCTGGTTTTATATCTAAAATTCATCTTTCTAAATTTTTATTAAAGAGAAAAAAAATCCCGTCATTAACACTACAGGAAATATTTATTCTTTGTTAAACTCTTGGGTTGTGCTTTCCACGTCTTAAGTTACTTATGTTAATTTTTGATTTAGAGCAAATACAGTGTAAATTAAATGAGATACAAATACAGAGACATTTCTACAACTTCTATGCAGTTTGTGTTCCAAAAGTTAGCTTGTAGGTTGGTTGTTTGGAATCCAGTCACTATTTCCCATTAAATGCAATGTTTTAAGTGCTGTTAGGGGGGCTAGCTCCTTATTGAGTTGTTCAGATGTTACTGAAATAAAGTACCAGTGGTAGGATTCAGTTCTGTTTGATCGTTCCTTTCTATATAATCTATTGTTAGAGTTGTTTTCATTTATCCATTGATGAAGAAAATAAATTTAAAACTACAACTAGAAGAATCAAAAATACATCCAAATAGTAGCTGGGTTTATGTGGGAGTAACTACTCTTTGGGGAAGAGCTGTTTTTTAACTTTGTTCTACCACTGTACCTTTGCATTAAAGGATAACTTGTTACCTCCTTATTTTCTGAATTGATGAGCCAGCCATGGGGAGGTGGTGTTGCAGATTTGTGACTCAGATTCCTTGTTGCATGGAAGGAATGCCTTAAGTTGGAGACAGCCTGTACTGAAAACAAATTTTGCTGCAGAATGTCAGCTGTCAGTGTCCAAAAGCAGGGCTCCTTTGAGAAGAGTATCCTTTACACTCACTCTAACATCACTGACAGAAAAGAGCCACTCAGAGATATTCAGAAGTAGGAAGAGACAAAAGTATTCTCCACATGATTAACAGCAGGACTGTGTGGCAAGGATATCTTAGAGCATGGAAGTAAGAAGTGGGTGAGGCCTGGTAGAGTTGGTCAGTGTATGCTACCTGTAATAGTGTCCATTTATGTACTGGAAATCAGATAGGAAGATCCCCTGCAGCAGTGCTTCTAAACTTCAGTGTGCACACACATTGCCTGAGGATATTTTTACAGTGCACACGCTGTGATTCAGCTGGCCTAGGATGAGGTAGTCCTAAGATTCCATATGTCTAACAGGCTCTGAGTTCCCACACTTGGAATAGCAAAGACCTAGAACAAATTGGAGAGGATGGTTAAACACCCAGAGAATAAACACCCAGAGAAATAGCTGTTTATATACAATTAAATTTGTGGGTTGTACTTTTTAGTTAAACCTGAGAATTACAGGTACAAAATAGAGGGAAGGAGCCAGGCTAGAATACGAGAGGGAATATATCTGAACAGTGCCATATACACAGTAGATGTTCAATAAATGCTTGTTGATGTCTGATTTTTATATATTCAGTAACCCTGTCTTCAGATACTTTGACTCCTTAAAATATCAAAACAAGTAGTATAGAGAAATGTTTATCAAAACCATGGCCTTAAATTTGATTGTTTTTGTAATATTAAATACTTAAGCCCTTTTTGGGGTGTGGGAATGGAGTTTCTGCCTGGTTTCAGTACCTGAAAATGTATTTGGTGTTTATTTATAATTTTTCCTTGCTTTTAAAAAAGATTACGACAGATATAGTAAAAAAGTGTATTTAAATTTACCAAATGGCTTAGAAACAGACTAGATGGAGGGAAATAAATGTGTTATGATCACTGCTATTGACCATTAATAAAAAATGTAGGTGTCTTGTACAACTCTTTAGCTTAGTTGTTATAACTAGGTGAAGTCACAGTATAGATTATTATTTTAGATATTTTGTTATTAATTTCTTATAGCTAAATTTATTTTTCGTTTGTTATCAGCGTTATGTTTGGTGGAAGAAAAGTTTGGAGGTTTGGACAAAAGACCATCCATTTCCTATTGACATAGATTACATATCAGTGACACACTAGAACTGCTAAGACCAAAGATCAAACTCTGTAATTCTCTGGAAGAATCCATCAGGCAGGTACACGACTTGGAACGAGAATTCTTAATAAAACTGGGTAAGCAATTAATTACAGAGAGAAAGTAAAGATGGTATTTGACAGATTGTTTCTAGGGTTTGCTTTATAATGTTTTCAGTTAGCTTTTACTTTTTGTATACTTTTAATTTTTTGATGCAGTGTTACATAATAGTGTTAGATAGATCTGAGTGGCTTACTTCTTCATTAAATAATCCCAAATTAGAGGAAAACAGTCATGTAAAACTTGAAACAAGTGATAGTGATGAAAAAACAATCCTGTCAGCCTCTCTTAATTTTATAGTTTTTGGTTGCTAATTTAAAAGTCTACTTTTGATTAAAGCATCTCATATATGGTATATATTTTCAACAAACACTATTTCCTAAGATAGAGCAGGCTTGACACTATATAAAGGGAGTGCCAGTTAGAAGTTTGAAACTGTGCTGCAGAATTTCAGACCCTCGTCACTGGGGGAGTTGTCTCTGTTTCTAAAGACTAGAGGACATGTGAGAAGCACGCTGCAGGAGAGTGGTTCTCTTTACTTTCTCAGTGTCCTTTAGCTATTATTCTGAAGAAGAATTGGTAAGGAACTGTATAAGCTGACTAGCCTTGCCAGTGGAAATAATTGGAATAAGGTGGGGCCTTTCAGTGTGGTTTGCTTGCTGATAGTTCTTAGCATGTTGTAGTTATTTCAAAGTGACATGATTTCAGCCTACAAATTTAGCACTTTATTATATCCTTACCATGACCAGTTGTAATAATTGTATAAATTTACTATGTTGCATATCTGAGAAACCACTTTTCATGGCAAAGGCACTGGTGATTCTTTTCCTCTAAAACTATTTTTTTCATATTACATCAGCATATTAATAGGGTTTCTTTCTCCAAGGCAAACCCTTTTTTGAAGAATGTAATTGCTGTTATCTATCTGAGCATTGCTTTAAAGATGCTACTATTATGTAACTATTCACTTTCCTGCTTACCATCCCATAAAGACACATGTGGTTCTTTTATTGTTTAGCTTTGTCCCAAATAATCCACTTTCTTTTCCTTTTCAGATTTCTAATTGTATACAGTGATTATTTCAAGCAGATTGTTTATCTGCTTGTTTATTTCATTTGCTTCATATGCTTTGAAATAGTCTTAGTCTTGTTACCCAAAGACTTAAGAATGAATGGCACTCCCTGTATAGTGGACATAAGGAAATACTAATTGGATACCCAATTTGGTAGCAGTAAAGAGAGCAGTATGATTTACACCTTACAGAGCAAAGGATTAAAGAACCTGAGGCTTCTTTTGAAGAATCTGTCCTTCTTTAGAATGTGGAAAGGAAAAAAATAGGCCATCATTTGCAAATGCAGTTCTAAACATGGTGTCAACTAGGATCATTATGCCCCCAAGTAGACCCATTTTCCTTCTATTTTAGAGTCTAAATATCAGAGATAAGGTACACATGAATAAATATATATTAAATCTGTTTCCTGTTGCTAAACCATAAGATGATACAGCATCTTGCCTTTGGTAGTTTTTTGTTTTCAAGCACTTGTAAATTTATTATCATTCTAATTTTATAGCAACCCAGTGCTAACTTAATAGAATTTTCTTATATTTAAAAAACCATTTTAATATTATTAAAAGTAATAAAAAAATATTCATGACAGAAAATTTGAAGACTGCCGGGAAAACAGAAATCACTGTTATTTCGTATGCAAGGATAATTACATTAACATTTTGATGCATGTTCTGTTTAAAATTTTTTTCACATGTTTGCAGTTTTATAATTAGACTTTTTTCTATCTAATATGAAAATTTCTGACAAAATACTTTTCTAAATCTTTAATTTTGAGACAGTGGTCTTATTTTCCTTTGTGTGAATCCATTAATTCTGTTTGACATTTGGGTTATTGCTAATTTTGCATCACTATAAATAACATTGTTATTTTTGTGTGTATCTTGATTTTCTCAAGGTAGAGAGATTACTAGCTCTATGACATTCTCTTTAAGAACAAAACCAACAGGGTAGTAAGCAATGTAATATAACTCTGGTTTGGAAGTTGTAGATTATATCATAAGGAACAGAAATGGAGGTAATAAAAATGAAAAAAGTCATATGAATAAATTGCTTATACAACAGAAGAGTATATTTCATAAATTAGAAATAAAATTAGCAGAATAAAATGCCCAGAAGTCATCCCAGTTAAATATAAAACAATTTAATGTATGATGAAATAGGAGTCTTAAAATAGGATAAGAGCAACAAGTGAGCATTTGGAAGGAAAATTGATACAGAGCCACATCTTATATCATCAAACTCCAGCTGTATTAAAGAGTTAAATATTTATTTTTAAAAAGTTAAAAATAGATCTGATCATCAGATATTTGGAGAGGTGTTAATTTTCCTAAATTTTAAAATGATACAGGAAAGCATGCATACATTGACATATTTGGGTGTTTAAGACTTTTGTGCAATGAAAAAATAAGTTTGAAGTGAAAATAGCTCCTGTGCCAAGGTATCAGCATTTACATAAAGAGCACAGGCAAACTGATGAAAGTAGAACACCCAATAGATGAATGAACATAACATAATCAAATAGGTGAGGGCAAGAAGAGTTGGTATTTTTATTAAGTACTATCTGTTTCCCAAAATTAAAGTGGAAGGTGGTGTTCATACTTGACAAAGGAGCTAGGTAACGCCCAAATCAAAACACTGGGTTAACTGATCGAGCCAGAATTCAGACTGCTCTTTCTGACATACTGGGTGTGTGGGGGAAATGCTCAGCATGTCTAGTTGAGCAAAGAAATAACAGATGAAAACCGTTTGGAAGAGAGGGAGCGTTAGGATTATTACTGTCTCTGTTAAGAACAGGAAAACTGAGGCACCAGAGTAGCTCACATTCAAGAGAACAATGTTTGACTTTGGTCCAAGTACACTTCATTTTGACCCATACTATAAACATTTTGCTCTCTAGTTTTTACATTTTATTAATGCCATGTCCTTATATGTACATTTTTATCTGCCTTGCTTATTTTAGACTGAGTGTGTCCTAGAGGTCAGCAACTGAATAGTTTATTATCCAGCTTAGCAAATGCAAATTATGTTTATAAACTGCTTTTGAAACTAACTTGCAATGCAAATGAAAATGTGTTAGAAATAGTAGTATTTTCCTTACAAATTATGGCTATCAAAACAAAGGTACTTACCATTACAGTTTTCCCCATGACATATATTTTAAAGTGGCTATAAAAAAGATGTAATGATATATATTGCTGCTGCTAAGTCGCATCAGTCATGTCCGACTCTGTGCGACCCCATAGACAGCCTCCTACCAGGCTCCTCTGTCCCTGGGATTGTCCATCCAACACTGAAGTGGGTTGCCATTTCCTTCTCTAATGCATGAAAGTGAAAAATGAAAGTGAAGTCGCTAAGTTGTTTCCGACTCTTAGCGACCTCATGGACTACAGCCTACCAGGCTCCTCCATCCATGGGATTTTCCAGCCAAGAGTACTGGAGTAGGGTGCCATTGCCTTCTCCGAATGATATATTAGGCCATGTCAATTTATCAGTGCTGTGATATTTTTAGGTTTATACGGTCATGATTTTTAATTTTTTGCCTTTGATAACATAAAAGCCCAGTATTTTGCTTCTGTTCAAATAAATACATGAATAAAAAGGTGAGTTAGTGGTATCAGTTGGAGACAGCAGCTTTTTCTATCAGTATTATTATATTTTTTCAAAATAGATCTCTCTGAGATGCATCCATCTCTCCCCACCTTTTTAATTTCCGAACTTGATTGTACCTACTTTCATCACTTTGTAGTCTCTATTTTTGTCAGTTCTTAATTAATTGCTTTGACTTAAGAAACTGGAGTAATTTTTTGCTGTTATTGATTTGTGTTAGTTTTTCAGACTTTGTGGACTTCTGTATTCCTCATAAAATAAGAGGGCTAAATCCCATCATTACTAAAGTTTCTGTCTGCTCTAATTGTGTAAGATTCTGTGAATAAACAAGGGTTTACTAACACCTACTGTATATTTATCAATACATGGCCTCTAATAAGTTTTGAATATATAAAAGACGTTTTTTGTTCTCAAAGGCCTTATACTGTGACATAACATTTATTGAAATCATTAGAAAAACCATCACATGGTGTATCTTTAAATGCAAATTTAAAGATCAGTTCTCCAAGTAGCTTTATCAATTCTGTGATCAATTCTCCAAGTAGCTTTAGGAACAAGTAGGAGGAAAAGTAATACTCATTGAGTTTATGCAGGAAAGGAAACTTAGACTGAATTTGTAGGATTTAAAAGAGCATATTGAAAGATATTCTATATTGAGAAGCAATTTGATGAGCAGTACCCCAAGAAAGTATTCTTTATGATACAGAAGAGTCTGCCCCAACTACGGGAGAAGGCTTGATTAAGACTTGGAAGTGTGGGGAAAAGTCGGATCATATGAGGCTGTGGAATGTGCACCTTCAAAGTAGAGTGTAGTTTGGAACTCAGGTGATAATGAAGAAGAATTTACTAGGCAGTGAGATGTGGATGAACGTGGGAGGTGGCCCATATTCACACCAGGGCATTGCCTCTGGAGAAGCACACTGTTAGGAAGGAAAAAACAGCTCTGTGATGACACACATGTTAGAAGTGTCACCGTGTATCTGCCTCCTCTCAGTCTTAATTTGCAGATATTCAAATTAATAGCCAAATGTGATTTCTGCATTAAAGCAATGTAATTTTATGTATCTTTAAGTTTTTAGAGATTCTTGGAATGCCATTTGATAAACTATGTGACCATGGTTGCCTTGTGTATGGCTAAAGCTGCACTATATGTGCTGCTGTTATCTGAGACTGAGATAGTTTGAAGCTCTGAGAAAGTTAAAAAAAAAAAAAAATTGTGGTTTTTTTTTTTTTTCTAGTTTTAAAGATATGTATCTGTGCTCCTTTGTTGAAATAAAGGACTGTTTAGTTTTTTTAATGGTTCTTAAAATAGCTTTAAATTCTGTTCTTAATTTACTGAACTGAGAACATGACTATTGAATTGCTTCATATATACTTTAAATGGTATAATATTCACTTTGGAAATTTTACCTTTATCTTGTTTTGTAAAGTCTTTTTCTACTTTCTTCTCACTTCAAGGCCTCGTAAATGACAAAGACTCTAAAGATTCTATGACAGAAGGAGAAAATCTTGAAGAAGATGAAGAAGAAGAAGAAGGGGGAGCTGAAACAGAGGAACAATCTGGAAATGAAAGTGAAGTGAATGAGCCAGAGGAAGAGGTGATGACTTTTATTTATAGCAGATAGATAACATTTGTGCAAGAGTATTTGGGTTATATGAGCCCAAATTTTCTTTATAAAAGAAGATCTTCCTCTTAGTTTTATTAGAGTAAGTGTAAGTAGTAGTTTATGTCTATTATAAAACTGCTGGATTAATTAAGAGGGGTTTTTATGAGTAAGAAAATACTGATAATAGGATTTTTAAAAATTATTATTAAGAGCATTTTTAAAGAGCAATTTTAGATTCATAGCAAAATTAAGGGGAAGATAGCCAGATTTCCTGTATCTCACCTTCTCCTATCTACTCACACAATCTCACCCAATCAGCATCCCCCACTAAAGTGGTACATGTGTTAATAATTGATGAACCTACAGCAACACGTCATAATCACCCTAAGTCCGTCATTTACATAATGGTTGACTCTTGGTGGTATACTTTCTATGGGTTTAGGTAAAAGTATAATGACATGTTAACTATCAGTATGGTTAGGATTTTTATTTAATAAGCAATTTGAAGACAAAAAATTATTTGATCTGCTTTGTAACTTAATCTCATTTTTGAGTGTGAACTTTTTAACCTATAGGCTTTATGAAGAAATTGCTGACTAGATATTAGTGACTTTGTTTCCCCCAGATCTGACAGTATAGGAAATCTGAAAATCATGTACCATCATCTTTGTTGTTACAAGTCTGTTAGGCCAGACCGTATGAAATGACTGTTCTACCATTTTGGACCTACCAAACTGTCGTTTTTATATATGATTCAACATAATAGTTCTAATTCTTTCACTTTTTTCTTCTAAACCTGCTTTAAGTTTTAAAAATTCCACCTGAAAGATTGAGTGTCTGGGTTTGCTTCATCATCTGGAAGTAGACTGGGCAGTGAGTTAGGGATGTAGTAGACACTGTAACTGACCGTTAGCTGATCATTGTTCAATTGTGTAATGAGTAATTAAGGGTTTGTTATGCTGTTCTGTCCACATTAATAAATATTTAAATTAGAAAGTTAAGAAAATGGAAAGTCAGGTAAGAATTACAATAACATACTGATGAATAAAATTTATACCATGAAATTAGGACCTTTTCACTTTTTAAGCTTATAATATGACATGTGTATGGCTTTTTGTGCTTGGATGCTAAAAGCATTTAGGAGAGAGTGATCATTTAGAAGTGTGATTTTAATTACTGAAAAGTTTAAATGTATAATCAATACTTATAATCAATACAGTGTTTTATGGAAATGGAATTTATTAAATTTTAAAGTTTTGATTTATAGTAAATAGAATGCAAATGTTGCGAGGTTATGAGTTGTTTAATGTATAAAGGAGTATAGGTTATTTAAGGCATTCCTAAGATAGATTCGTAAACTGGGTTGTTTTTGGCTGTGCTGGGTCTTCATTGCTGCTCATGGGCTTCTCTAGTTGTGGTGAGCCGGGGGTGTTCTCTGGTTACAGTGCGACGGTTTCTCATCGTGGTGGCTTCTCTTGTTGCTGAGTGCTGGCTTTAGTGTGCACAGGCTTCGTAGTTGGGGTGCTTGGGCTTAGTTGCTCCACTAAGTTGCTCCACTGGAGTTGCTCCCAGCCTCCACTGGGAAGTTGGATCTTCCCAGACCAGGGATCAAATTGGTGTCCCTTGCCTTGCAAGGTGGATTCTTAACCACTAGACCACCAGGGGAGCCGTAAACTAGATTTTTAAAAAGCTTCATTTAGCGGGAAAGAAAAACGACCCATGCATGCATACATGCTAAGTCACTTCAGTTGTGTCCGATTCTTTGCAGCCTTATGGATTGTAGCCTGCCAGGCTCATCTGCCATGGGATTCTCCGGGCAAGTAATACTGGAGTGAGTTAAATGACCCATAATTTAAAGTAATAAGGATTTTCTATAGTTAGAAGTAAAAATCCCTAAGTCTTTGTTTCTATTAGCCCTGAGGGTCTCTGGCTATTATTAAACATTTTCTTTAATTTGACTACATAGCAAATAGCTTTGCTATTAAAAATGAATGATTGTATAGAAGGCAGCTTGTTTGTTTGGCTTTTTAAATTGGCTGGGCTTCCTCTGTGGCTCAGCTGGTAAAGAAGCCGCCTGCAATGTGAGAGACCTGGGTTTGTTTGATCCCTTGGTTGGGAAGATCCCCTGGAGAAGGGAAAGGCTATCCACTCCAGTATTCTAGCCTAGAGAATTCCATGGACTGTATACTCCATGGGGTTGCAAAGAGTCAGACTTGACTGAGGGACTTTCACTTTAAATTTGGCTAGCATTTATAGGCAGTGGAAGTACATCTTTATATTGGGTTATTTTGCTACCACTTTTCCCCCAGTTTTATTGCGATATAGTTGATAATAACATTGCATTAGTTTAAGGTGTACATTCAACAGTGATTTGGTGTATATATATATATATATATATAGAGAGAGAGAGAGAGGCAGAAATGATTACCATAAGTTTAGTTAACATCCATCATCTCACATAGTTATAAATGTTTTTTTCTTGTAATGAAAACTATTAAGATCTACTCTCTTAGCAAACTTTACACAATACAGTATTGTCATCCCTTTCTCTATCCAACCTGACAGCTCCTCTAAAGTAGATATAAATAAACTGATAAAAATTTAGAACTGAAATATGTTTCTATAGTACATTTCTATGAAATAGACATTGCTATATTGCTTTTCTAAAAAATGAGGTCATAGAAACATTCAATTATATAATTAAATTGGCTTATTAAGTATTTTATAACAACAAAAGGAAATAAGTGTTTTGTATATTTAGACTAATTTAGACTAATTATTTAGACTAATATTCCATTTTGTATTTTTAGACTAATCTTATGCTGTCTATGGATTTTACACTAATTTGATAACGAATCTAATAAATGAAACATGATCCTCAGTAAATGTGACATTAAAGAATAGCTCATTTTCCATTCCTCATTTGAATAGTTGTGATATTTTCTCCAAATGCATTTTAGCTTTTAAAACGTAAACTTTATAATTTTAAAAATTTTATCATTTTAAACTATTTCTTTTCTGATTGTAAAGTGGATATTATACATAATATACGTGAATTTGCTAAATGGGAAAACAAATTCAACAGGATGACTCCTGAGTCTTGGCTAGGAGGAGATGTGAAAGGAGTATGGTTGGTTTATTTTAAGAAATGGAATTGGAATTGATACTCTCCCATCCAGGACCACCCTTTCCCATGACTATCCTCCAAAGAGAACATTTTTAGAGAGAGAAGATGGGTTGATTATAAAGTAGTGAGGACAATGTGTAGAATATGCTATAAATATTTGCCTCGACTGAGAAAAGAACAGGGCTGGAATGGAACTCTACAGAAACGTTGTATTTTTCTTTTCCATCTTGTTCCACAACTCTTCCAAGCTCCGGATGGCCTTTTCAAGTTATTCTTAACACCTCAGTTCAGTTCAGTCGCTCAGTCCTGTCCAACTCTTTGCGACCCCATGGACTGCAGCACGCCAGGCTTCCTTGTCCATCACCATCTCCTAGCTGCTGCTGCTAAGTCGCTTCAGTCGTGTCCGACTCTGTGCGACCCCATGGACTGCAGCCTACCAGGCTCCTCCATCCATGGGATTTTCCAGGCAAGAGTACTGGAGTGGGGTGCTATTGCCTTCTCCACCATCTCCCAGAGTTTACTCAAACTCATGTCCGTTGAGTCGGTGATAACATCCAGCCATCTCATCCTCTATCATCCCCTTCTCCTCCCACCTTCAATCTTTCCCAGCAACAGAGTCTTTTCCAGTGAGTCAGTTCTTTTTATCAGGTGGCCAAAGTAATATAAAAATTGATGAAAGAAAAAAATTCATGCATTTTAGCTTAGTTTTTGAATAGGAGTATCTTTCCAGTGTTAAGAAATGATTACTTTTTTCCCAAGAGCCAGTTGAAGTGCATTTCTATTGTAAATTTAATTTTGAAGTACAGAATTTTGTCAAAAAAGTTAATGCATTTCTGTACTTTGCTCAAATATTTCCACTTCAGAAATTCTAAAAGTTTTCAAGTATCTGTAAAGTATTAATAGTTTAGATTTTTGAAATTAATTGCTAGGTATACTAAGTGTATTATAACACATTTAAATCATTTGTTTTCTCATAGGAATTATTTCTCGTTCACTTTATTTCTCTCAGCACAGTGAGAAGCAGCACTGGGTTTAGTGTAGTATTTTTTTTTCCCTTTAACTTTTATGGAACAAAGTGGGCGTGAATTGTGTTGAAGGGTGCCTCAGATGGAATGCTGCCACTGTGTGGCTCTTATTTTTTGGTTTTGGTTATGGTTTATTTTGTGTGTCTCTTTGAAAATCCATTGGAGTTCTGCTCAGTCTTACATTTGAAGAGGAATTTTGGCTGATAGACGAGGATGTCGGGGTACTGACAGGAGATAGGGGAGATATAAAACTTGAAAGCCACCAACAAGGGGAGTCAGAATATCTAGCTTTTTGGCTTAAAAAAGCACGTGTCTTTGAGCAAATCATTTAACTTTTCCAAGCATTAGTTTTTTCACATATAAAAATGAAGACAATAAAGCTTATCTGTCCTTCTTCAGAACTTGGGTGAGCAACAAAATGGCTGAGAGAGTACACACCACCCTGAGATGCTTTATGCACTGAGATACTTTATAAAATACAGTGTCATTGCTTTCAGATGATAATGATGTTAAATTTGAATTGTCAGTTTTCATTGCAGAGTTACGTGGGTATTAAACACCTGCTTTGAGAAAAATCAGTCTCAAGTTTGTTAGGAAGGAGAAAAATATGAAAGGTGCAAGAAACTTGTTCCTTGTGGAATTCATGGATAAGTTTCTAAAAAGGATCTTTGTATTACTAGGTCAGTGGAAGATGTAAAATGGATTTTTTAGCTATGGTATGTAGTAAGAATTGCCAGCTGACTTTGCCCTACCATTCTAGGCAGACTGCATAAAAGGCTGAAACTGGAGAATAAGAAATAATTATACATAAATTTTAACATCTTTTTAAGGCATGTAAAGTTATTAGTAAAGTTTTTCAAAAGTTTTAATCTTCTACAAATATTAAACAATTTCAGGAGGGTTCTGATAATGATGATGATGAAGGAGAGGAGGAGGAGGAAGAGAATACAGATTATCTCACGGATTCAAACAAAGAGAATGAAACTGATGAAGAAAATACTGTACGTATCATTAAAACTTTGCTCTTTGAAATTGTATATCATTTTCATAATATTTCAATTTTAGCCACCAAGGTTTTGATATTTTGTGATTATTGAAATATTTCTTTAGAAATTCATTTTTGATTTATTTTCTTATCTAAACACTTTTCTTTATTTGCAGGTTCTTTGAATATTTAATAATGTTATTATTTTACCTGACTCATTCCTTGAGTTATGTTGAACAAGTTATCAATACAGAAGGTTCTGTCATAGAAAACATTACAGTTAGAATTCCCAGTTTGAATTGTTTCTGTTTTGTTTTAATAAGGAGGTAATGATTAAAGGAGGTGGACTGAAACATGTACCTTGTGTAGAAGATGAGGACTTCATTCAAGCTCTGGATAAAATGATGCTAGAAAACCTTCAGGTATTAAATGTTGCTCTATTCCAAAGTATTTAATATAAAATATTGCAGCACACTTGACTGTGATGGGAGAGTCTCTGCTCTCTAAACATTTACCTCTGCAGCAGCTTTTCCTAATTTAGGCAGTTTGAGGCTGCCAATACTTCTGGCATCCTACATCCTGATTTGCTATGCTTCTTTGAAATAGAATAGAAAAAATAAATGTTACCAGACTTGGAGCAGAGTAATTTCATTGTATCACCCTCTGCCTTTTCTCCTCTTTCTTTTTTTTTTTTTTTTTCTCCTCTTTCTAAGACCCTTTACTTGCAGTTTGTTTAGGAGTCAAAACTACAAAGATTAGAATATGGGGAAATTTAATTTAGTAAATTATTTAGTTTGATTTATAATTTGAATAACTTGTATATAAATATCTGGAAGAATATTGGTTATTTGATGTTTAAAGTACTCATGATATTAAGATACTGGATTTTATTAAAAGCTCCATCTTCCAGTGATTTAGGTAATTGTGTTTTATGTTTTTCTGTAGTTAAGAGTAAAATCCCATGAGCTATTTACTTAAGCCCTATTTGTAAGCTATTGTTAAGCCCTTTGGTGATTTGAGGGCTTTTGTTGTTGGAGTGGTAGGTGAAAGCTCCATGGAGTGGGCTCAGTGGAAAACGGAAAAGGGAGAAGTGAACATACTGGATACAGGTAGAGCTGACTTGAGAAGTTTTTACTAGAAAGGAGAGGAAAATGGGCATGTGGCTAGAGAAAGTCAGTTGAAAGAGGAATGTTATGGAGTACATGCTGATGGAATAATCCTTTAGAGAAGATGGATTTTACTTTCATTGTCGCTACTAAGGGCAAAAGCTATGATAATGTATAAGTTAGCAGTGCAGGTACATTAGTCTCAGGAACCAAAGGAACAGAATATTTTGGTAGAGTCTAAAGGAAGAGCCTGTTTTAGATGAGATAATCAGAGAAGACATCTCTGAGATCATGACTTTTAGACAAGACAGGTACAAAGGAACCATCTAGGTGAAAAATTAGGATTAATGCAAAAACTGTGTCAGAGGTCCTGATCAGGGCAGAAAAGTACTTGTTTGAAAGACTTTAAAAAGGGTGCCAGTGGTAATAGAACATAGTCTGTCTGTGGGAGGGTCACAGCATGAGACAGGTAATTGGGAGTGGCACAGTCCTTTAAGGAGCTGGTTCAGACTGTGGGCTTCCCTGGTGGCTCAGAGGATAAAGCATCTGCCTGCAATGCAGACCCGGGTTCCCTGGGTTGGGAAGATCCCCTGGAGAAGGAAATGGCAATCCACTCCAGTATTCTTGCCTGGAAAAGCCCGTGGAGAGAGGAGCCTGGCGGGCTACATCCACGGGGTCACAAAGAGTGGGACACGACTGAGTGACTTCACACACACACTCAGACTGTGTGTTAGTTGCTCAGTCATGTCCGACTCTTTGTAACTCCGCAGACTGTCACCCACCAGGCTTCTCTGTTCACGGGATTCTCCAGGCAAAAATACTAGAGTGGCTTGCCATTCCCTTCTCCAGAGGATCTTCCTGACTTAGGGATCAAACCCTGGTCTCCTGAGACAGGACAAAAAGCAGAGAGACTAACCAGGGGTGTGGTTAGAAGGCTGTGGTGGTAACCTAGCTGAAAGATAATGGTCATCTGTCTAGGAGAGTGGCAGGGCACATGGACAGAAGTCTGGATTTGAAAGCTATTTGGGAGGCAGAATGAACTGGATTTATTTGGTGCTTGCTTGGGTAGCAGTATGTGGGGCCCAAGGAGTCAAGGATGCCACCCAGTCTTGTGGCTTGGACCACTGGCTTGTCTCTAAGAAACAGGAGAGTGCGAGTAGGAGTTACACTTAGTAAGTTTGAGGGGCCTGTGAGGCGTCAGTGGAAATGTCTGGAGAGCAGAAGAGAAACATAAACAGAGCAGTTGTTAAGAGTGCTTTTAAAGCCATGGCAGTAACTGGCTCATCCAGATGTCAAGTGTGGAGACAGAGGAGAAGCAGGCTCAGGGTTGAGCCCTGGCAAACCCCAACATTTAGAAAAGGTGGAAAAGCTGATGAAGTCAAAGGAATAGCAGATTTCGGTGTGGTTCCATGGTCATCACTTATTGAGAGTTCTTAAGAAGCGAGCTGGAAGGTGAGAGGATGTGATCAGAGAGGAGGGAAGTTTGAATTCACATTTTTGCAGTTGTGTTTATGTATAGGAGAAAACTTCATCCATTATTAGGCCCTGATTTTAAATCATTATCAGATACCCAAAATGAACCAGTTGTACAGACTTTTTCCTTTTGCTAAAAATCATAGGAAGACGCAGTATTGTAAAGACATCATTTCTCCATAAATCATGTCCTTAAATTTCAGGCAGTTCTCATTCGTCCCATCAGGGAACTTTGGGGGATGGGGTGAGGGTTGGAGGAAAAGAACAGGGACATGGATGTAGAATGAACCTAATAAATTATTCTTAAATTCTTAAATAATAACTGAACAGTTAAGAAACTTGTAGAAAATAAAGTGTGACATACAAGATAATAAAACATTTTAAACATACAGCAATAGTTTGGTACAGGAATGGATAGATTAATCAAACAGAGGAGGGTCCAAAATAGACTTGCTTGCATTGCACTGCGTGTGTACTCAGTTATGTGTGACTCTTTTGAGACCCCATGGACTGTAGCCCACCAGGCTCCTCTGTCCATGGGATTTTCCAGGCAAGAATACTGGAGTGAGTTGCCAGAATCTAAAATAGACCTTAGAACATGGCAGTTTAATCTTGATGAAGTTAACGTCTCAAATCATGTGAGGGAAAATGGTATCTTCAACAAATGGTCAATAAAAAGTAAAGCTGGATTTCTGTTTTTAATTTCCACCCCATAATTAATTGCAGATCTCAAATAATTTTAATGATTGTAAAGACTATTGAGCACTGCATTGGCTTTACGTTTATTCTTCATACAGTACCATTAGCTGTTAGATACTGTTCGTATTCCAAATTAAAGAAACAGGCTTGGAAAAAAACAACAAAAAAAAAACTTGCTTAAACTGAAAGGGTAGTGAGTGGTGCAGTCTCTTATCAACCATTTGTTACACTACTTTCCATCACGAAATGCCATAGAAATCTTTTTAGAAATGACTAATCAGGAGAAAAAAATCTATAGGTGACACAACACAAGAGTCAGTATCTATACTAAGCTAAAGTGATTGTACAAACCAATGAGAAAAAATGAATGACTCATTTTGTTGTTGTTAGAAAGAATATAGTGCTAAAGCTCACTGATAATCAAATGACAAGCAAACTAAGAAGGGCCTTTTTATCAGGTCATAAAATATTAAGATTTAAAAAGTGATGATACCTATTGTGATTAAGTGTGGGTAAACATCTATACTTGGTAAATGTGATCCAGCCTTTTTTAGAGAGAAATTTAGTAAACCTGTCAGAATGACTTGCCATTTGATCTAAAAGTATACCCTTAATAGTCTCTCAAGTGCATGAAAAGTGTGACATTGTAATAGAAATAAAAAGTCTAAGCTGTCAGTAGAGGGCCAATAAAATAAATAATTAGCTCTGTACTAGGTGCCCAAGATACAGAATCTAAAAGAAGAAGAAACGTGTGTTTAGTATAGAATAATATTCATCATGGTTGCTCCTGTTTACATGTGTTATATTGTATATGTCACATATATATATGTTTCATATATGTATATATGCAAGAAAAAAATCTGGAAGGACATGATCCATTGTTAATAGTTGTTGTGTCTTAGAGTCAGGCAGAGGGAGATAGCTGTAGGAATTGGTATGGACACTTGGCTAATATATTTTTGTATTAGTTTATGAAGAGAATATGTTAATTTTATAATCAGGAAAGATAATTTACATATCAAGAGTCCTCTGACATGATTGTTTCAAATTTTAAGTTGAAAAGTCTTTATAAATAATCTTATGAACCTGGGAGAACTTCAACCAAATTCTAACAATTGGAGCTGAGAAATCAGAAACAATAAAACCTTACATCGTTATTACTGTTTTGCTGATTTGCAAGTCTCTTGCAAATATGGTGCTTGTATCAAAAGAGTATTTAAATGGCAGTAAAGAAGTTTTAATACCTTCATGCCCTTTTAGCATTACTTGCTTAGCTTTGAGGTATCATGTTCATCTCTTTCCTCATTTGTGCTCCATTCATTCAGACTTAGAAAATTATTTGCAGTTCCTAAATGCACCTGCTGTTTCACACCTTTGCTTTTGCACCTGTTCTTCCACTGTCTAAATTCTCTGTGTATTTTACCAAACTGCTCTTTTACCATCTGGTTGAAAGAAGGCCTGTGAAGTCTTTAATGTTCTCAAATGTCCCAGTTTCATTCAACCTTTTGTGAAATCTCAGCACCCACCCACTCTGAACCAGTCATAAGTAGTCACTCTGTTGACACGTTATACACAACTCAGATGAATTGTAATTAATTTCTCTTTCTTACTTAACAAGCTTATGAGCTCTTTAAGGATAGAGGTTATCTTTTTAATACTAGTGTCTCCAAGCTTAACACGTAGTAAGTCATCCATCGGTGAAGATTTGTTTTAATAACTTGATAAATCCGGTGTAAATGTTAAACAGAATTGATACCAACAAGTAGTAAGTTATCTGTTCACTCTTAAATGCTGAGCTCTGACTGCATGTGCTCACAGCAGGAAACACCAGCAAAAAGGCACAGTGATGAACCCATCGGTCAGGTTCAGGTAGGGGTTCTCATAGATAAGGAGGTGGTCGTGGCCCGTGATAATTACAAAGGAAGATGTGTGCTCTGAGGGTGAATGAAAGGGCGCAGTGTACTCAGACAGGACAGGAAAACCTGCAGCACTGTGTATTTGAATTTGGGAGACCTGACCCATCAGCAGGAGCCAAATCGTATGCTTCTAAGGGATGTGTGCAGGTTGGGGGCAACTCTGGTTTCAGAAAGATTACTTGGCTCTAATGACTGTTCCAAAATATATAGCACTGAAGGAATTACAAACAATTTATGGGCTATTTACATTTTTTTCATTTCTGTCTTTAAGCAACGAAGTGGCGAATCTGTTAAAGTGCACCAACTTGATGTTGCCATTCCCTTGCACCTCAAAAGCCAGCTGAGGAAAGGACCCCCACTTGGTGGTGGGGAGGAAGAGACAGAGTCTGCAGACACAATGCCGTTTGTCATGTTAACCCGAAAAGGCAATAAGCAACAGGTGAGAATCTATCCACAGTATATTCCCAGTTCATTGGTAGTTACCAAGTATAAGTGGTAACTTTGTTTTATAGGTTCTTGCGTACAAGGGGAAAAGACTGGTATTCAGTGGTAGAAATAATTTTATCTGTTATGTGCACAGAAGACACATGTAACTTCCATCAAATAGATGGGTGTTTTTTAATGGAAAGACCATTTAAAATTTAAGTCATATGCATTGTTAGAAGAACACATACTGACTTTCAGTAGGAAGGTTTCATCAGTAAGTTCACAGTGGGAAAGGAAAGAAGGGCGATGGCAGATAATCTTGAAAAAAAATGCTCACTTGCCAAATGGCTTTTGGAAAAAAAAAAAACATTGTTTTCTGACCCTTGATCCTTCTCCTCCATTCTCCTTAAACCACCTCCTCTTTCTTTCCCTTATCTCACAGATGGCCCTCAGAATCATTCCCCTGTCTACTAAGCTATCACTTTGATTCATACATTCAGTCCTCAAATATTATTTGTCTGCTCTGCCAAATACCAGCCCAAGTGTGAGGCTACGGTGATGAACAGGATGTAGCCCCTGGCCATGTGAGCACACACCAGCTGAGAGAGAGAGACAAGCATAATATTACATTTGCTGATTGTGGAAAGTGCCCTGAAGGAAATGGAGCCCGGCTCCCAGATCTAACTCGAGGATACATCATTTATTACTAGTTCTGTTAAAAAAAAAAAATTCATACTTAATTATTTCTGAGTTCAAGCTGCCTCTTAGAGTTGATAGAATCTTAGGATAATTAGCAGCATTTTTTTCTGTTTTAGTGGTATGTAAAATAATGGTGCATCTTATAATTAACAGAAGCATCTATGAAATATGGTGGCTAGAACAGCTTGTCAGACCAGTCTGATAGCCAGTTCCCACATTCATTTAAATTGTCATTTAACAGCTACTTATTGTTGACTTGTTACGTACTGTTACGTACTGTTCTATGTGCAGAAATACAGCAGTTAACCAAGTCTGTCCTCTCTTCGGAACTTTCATTCTGGTATTGAGAGGTAGACGAGAAATAATGTCAGGTTGAGGACATTATTTGGAAAATAATGTTGGAAAATAAAGCAAGTTCAGAGGATAGGAGACTGAGGTGGGGAGGAGGTGATGAGAGGGGACTGCTGTTTTTGAGGGTGACCAAGGAAGGCCCGGAGTATCCTCTGTGACGTGAGGGACATTCTGTTCCCTCCCTTCCAGAACAGGCTCAAGGAGATGGTGCCTCCTTCATCTTCTATCTCTGCTTTGTCAGCTAATTTCTTGTTACTCAAAAGATCAAAGTTGTAGAGCATACCATCATTTTGCTGTGGTGCAAATAAGTCTTGAGATGTGAAAGCTGAATACCAGTTAGGATCACATAATGGAGGGCTGGGAACAGGCTTTCCATCATGACTCAAGTGTAAATAGTTAACTTGACTTCACTTCTGAGCACTGCTGGATCTTTATCAGATATTCTTCATAATTCCATAAAGTCAACAGGACTTTCCTCTGTCCTAGACTTTAGGGTTATCAAGGTTTTACAAAAGCTCCCCACTTTCTCACCTGCAGGCCAGAGTTGAGCCCTGACATTTCCCCTCTCCCTCATCCTCTACCCAGTCCCTAGAAAAATAAGGGTTTGTTTTTGATCAAGACCCTAGACTTGGTGCTGGAGTCTTTGTAAAACTACTCTTCTCAGCACTTGGAACTGCTGGTTCACCATGGCTCGCAGGATTCTCAAAGTCCAGAGTTTCTGCTTTTCTTTTATAGGGATAACTTAGTTCTCTGAGTAGACTTTTCCCTTTTTTTTTTTTTTTTTAAATAATTGTCAGGGGCAGTACCTGGCAACTTCAGTTCCATAGGCTGAACTATCACATGGGAATTGATTCCTATTCCTATACAGCTCCTGAACTTTCTTTGCTACATTGACACATTTACTGAGCCTTGATTTTTCTTACTTAAAAGAAGCTTTAGGAATATCTTTCTGTAAAGATCGACTTGTTCAGTCACCCAGCTGTGTCTGACTCTTTGTTACCCGATGGACTGCAGCACACCAAGCCTCCATGTCCCTCACCATCTCCCGGAGTTTGCCCGAGTTCATACTCATTACATCGGTGATGGCGTCCAGCTATCTCATCCTCTGATGCCCTCTTCTGCTCTCCATCTTTCCCAGCATTAGGGACTTTTCCAGTGAGTCGTCTGTTTACATCAGATGACCAAAGTGCTGGAGCTTCAGCATCAGTCCTTCCAGTGAATATTCAGGGTTGATCCCCTTAAGATTGACTGATTTGATCTTCTTGCTGTTCAAGGGACTTTGGGAAGTCTTCTCCAGCACCACAGTTCGAAGGTGTCAATTCTTAGGCATTCTTCCTTCTTTACAGTCCAGCTCTCTCAACTGAGACAATGATAGCCTTGACTATGGACATTTGTCATCAGAGTAATGTCTCTGCTTATCAACAGACTGTCTAGGTTTGTCATCATTTTCCTGCCAAGAAGCAGTTGTCTTCTGATTTCATGCTGCAGTCACTGTCCGCAGTGATTTTGGAGACCAAGAAGAGGAAATCTGTCACTACTTCAACCTTTTCCCCTTCTGTTTGCCATGTGGTAATGGGGCCAGATGCCATGATCTTAGTTTAATATTTACTCTTAAGCTGGCTCTTTCTCTCTCATCAAGAGGCTCTTTAGTTCCCCTTCGCTTTCTGCCATTAGAGTGGTATCATCCTCATATCTGAGGTTGTTGATGTTTCTCCCGCCTATCTTTTAATTCTAGCTTGTAATTCATCCAGCCCGGCATCTCTCATGATGTGTTCAGCGTATGGTTAAACAAACAGGGTGACAGCATACAGCCCTGTCATACTCCTTTTTCGATCTTGTATGGATCAGTTGTTCCATTCAGGGTTCTAGCTGTTGCTTCTTAACCGCATGCAGGTTTCTCAAGAGACCGGTAAAATGATCTGATATTCCCATCTCCCTAAGGGCTTTCCACAGTTTGTCGTAATCCACATAGTCAAAGACTTTAGCGTTGTCGATGAAACAGATGTTTTTCTGAAATTCCCTTGCTTTCTCTATTTAATCCAGCGAATATTGGTGATTTGATCTCTCATTTCTTATCCTTTTCTAACCCCAGCTTGGGCATCTGGAAGCTCTTCGTTTGCATAATGCTGAAGCCTAGCATGTAAGATTTTAAGCATGACCTTACTAGCATGGGAGATGAGTGCAATGGTTAGCACATTGTTTGGTACTACCCATCTTGGGGATTGGGATAAGGATTAATCTTTTCCAGTCCTGTGGCACTGCTGGGTCTTTCAGATTTGCTGATGTAATAAATGTAAAACCTTGATGGCATCATCCTTTAGGGATTTGAATAGTTCTGCTAGAATTTCATTGCATCCATTGGATTTATTAACAGTAGTGCTTCTTAAGACCCACTTGACTTCCCACTCTAGAAGGTCTGGCTCTGGGTAACTAACCACACCATCATAGTAGTCCAGTTCATTAAGACCTTTTTTATACAGCTCTTCCATGTATCCTTTCCATCTCTTCTTGATCTCTTCAGCGTCTACTAGGTCTCTACCGTTTTCATCTTTCATTGTGCCCATCTTTGGGCAGAATGCTCCCTTGCTGTTCCCAGTTTTTCAGAAGAGATATCTACATCTTCCCCCTTTGGTTGTATTCTTCTGTTATTAAACATTGTTCATTGAAGAAGGCCTTCTTACCTCTTCTAGCTATTTTTTTGGAACTCTGTTTTTAATTGGATGTACCTTTCCCTCTCTCCCTTGCTTTTTGTTTCTTTGTTTTTCCACTATTTGTAAAGCCTCCTCAAATAACCACTTTGCCTTCTTGCTTTTCTTTTTGTTTGGGGTGGTTTTGTTTGCCACCTCCCGTGCAATATTACAACCTCTGTCCATAGTTCTTCAGGCACACTATTAACAAGATCTAGTCCTTTGAATCTATTCATTACCTCTACTATGAATTCATACAGGATTTGACTTAAGTTATACTTGGCTGGCCTATTGTTTTTCCCAGTTTTCTTTAGTTTAAGCCTTGAGTGTTGCTGTGAGAAGCTGATGATCTGAGCCAAAGTCAGCTCCAGGTCTTGTTTTTGCTGATTGTATAGAGCTTCTCCATCTTCAGCTACACAGAATGTAATCAGTTTGACTTTGCTCTTGACCATTTGGTGATGTCCATGTGTAAAGTCATCTTTTGTGAGGTTGAAAAAGGGTATTTACTATGACTAGTGCATTCTCTTGGCAGAATTCAGTTAAGCTTTGCCTTGCTTCATTTTGTTCTCCAAAGCCAAACTTACCTATTACTCAAGTATGTCTTGACTTCCTACTTTTGCATTCCAGTCCCCAATGATGAATAGAACACCTTTTTTAGGTGTTAGTTCTAGGAAGTCTTCTAGATCTTCATAAAACTGATCAACTTCAGCTTCTTCACCATCGATGGTAGGGGCATAGACTTGGATTACTGTGATGTTGAATGGCTTGCCTTGGAAATGAACGGAGATTATTGTCATTTTTGAGGTTGTACCCAAGTACAGTGTTTCGGACTCTTGTTGATTATGAGGGCTACTCCATTTCTTCTATGGGATTCTTGCCCACAGTAGTAGATATGATGGTCATCTGAATTAAATTAGTCCATTCTCATCCATTTTAGTTCACTGATTCCTAGGATGTCTATGTTTATTCTTACCATCTCCTTAACCACGTCCAATTTTCCTTGATTCATGGACCTAACATTCCAGGATCCTATACAATACTGTTCTTTGCAGCATAGGATTTTACTTTTATCACCAGACACATCCACAACTGAGTATCATATCTGCTTTGGCCCAACTGCTTCATTCATTCTGGGGCTATTGGTAATTCTCCACTCTTCCCCAGTAGCGTATTGGACACCTTCAGACCTGGGGGACTTATCTTTTGGTGTCATATCTTTTTGGCCTTTTATACAGTTCATGAGGTTCTTGGCAGGTATACTAGGATGGTATAACCGGGTATAACCTGGGTATAACTAGGTATAACCAGGTTTGCCATTCCCTCCTCCAGTGGATCACATTTTGTCAGAACTCTCTGCTATGACCTGTCCATCTGGGGTGGCCCTTCATGGCGTGGCTCATAGCTTTATTGAGTTATGCAAGCCCCTTCACCACAACAAGGCAGTGATCCATGAAGGGGGATGATCAACTTATACAACAATAAATAATCAATTTTCTTCATTCATCCCTCTGTTTCCTGAGGCACATATGAAATATTCACGATAACTGTGTCAGTTTGCACACCCTTTTGATCTTTTCAGAATGTGTAGGCATAAAATTAAAACCTACTTTCAGAACTTTTGAGCTTTGAAAAGTAAATTCATTTCAGTAGTCGTGAATTCTAAATTCTGTGGGTCAAAGTAAGACTATGTGTCTGTATTTTAACAAATATTTTTGGTTCAAAGTGAATAGATTATATACTGTGTAACCCATATAACTTCAGAATGAGGAGTGAAGTCCTTACTTCTTAATATGTGAAATTTTGTTTAAGGAAACATTTTTATTAAACTTTATTTTTAAAATGTTAGCAAACATGAAATGAGAGCTCAGAGTACTTGATTATTAAGTAAAGTTTTAACTCATAAACATTATTTGGAATTCTGGAATATGTTCAATTTTAGGAATATTATTTGAAGAAACATCACTGTTATTTTGTGGTCTGAAGAAAAAGTATATTTTGTTCTGATTTTTTATTTCTTTATTTGACTTTTGGGTGTTGGTTCTTCTGGTGCAACGGTTTTTCTAGAAATGTGAAATGCGTAGCCTTATAGGAATCTTTAGTTCTTAAGTGAAAGATCTCTTTGTGCACCAAATTTGTGCCCAGAAATAACTTTCTTCTGTAGTCAGTAGGAAAAGAAAAATTTGTACCAGTGAAGTAAGTAGCTGAAAAGAAAGGAAAATACTGTTGATAATTTCTTTCTAGATTCAAATGTCTATGAATTAGAATAATGAACTAAAAGAAAATGTCTTATTAAAGCAAAAGTTTTAATGTAATAGAGCCATTATGTAATGTTTTAAAGAATTTTTTGTTTTAAACAAATGCAAAAGATATTTATTTTGGTTTAATAGTTGTTAACAATCCTGAACCAGGAACATCCTGCTAAAAACAAAACATTCCATAGATAAGAATTATTCCCCCATAACTAATTGTTCAGTTGCTAAACTCTTTCTCTTTTCCAGCATCACAGCTATCTTTAGACTATGAAGACTTGATAATCCTAAAGGTGGACTAGATTTGTTCTGTATAGTCCAGAGGGTAGAAATGAAAAGAGTGCAGATTGCAGCTGGCTGTATAAGACCCTTTCTGACAGTTAGCCAAGGTAACAGGGTCTGCACAGTGGAAAATGGTCCCCTGTTGCTTAGATGTGTTGCTTCCAAACAGAGTGCAGGAAAGAGGAGTGTCTGCTTTTTTAGACGTTGAACTTGATGGTCTTCCACTTCTTATCCAACCCTCATGAGTTTATCTCTTAGGTAGAGTAACACTATTGTCTGTGTATGTTTTGAGATGGTACTGTCTTTATTGACTTACTAGGAAAGGAAAAATTAATTTTCTAACCTTCTAACCTCATTTAGCTCTACTTATTTATTTGGGCTTCCCAGGTGGCTCAGTGGTAAAGAATCTGCCTGCCTGTGCAGGAGACACAAGAGACTTGTGGGTTCAGTCCCTGTGTTGGGAAAGATCCCCTGGAGTAGGAAATGGCAACCCACTCCAATATTCTTGCCTGGGAAATTCCATAGACAGAGGAGCCTGGCAGGCTGCAGTCCATGGGGTCACAACGACTTGGGAGTGACTGAGAACAAACGCATGCACTGATTTATTTGAAATCTTTGTTTCTTGATTTTCTCAAGCCATTTGTGGTTTCTTTACTTTTTTTTCTCAGTTTAAGATCCTTAATGTACCCATGTCTTCCCAACTTGCTGCAAATCATTGGAACCAGCAACAAGCAGAACAAGAAGAGAGGATGAGAATGAAAAAGCTCACACTAGATATCAATGAACGGCAAGAACAAGAAGATTATCAAGGTATCAAATCGTTTCCAGGATAGAAGTAGAAAATTGTGATGCCTTTTGGGTTTTTTAAATATAGAACATCAAAGCTATTATTCTGCTCCTTTTCATGTCATATTTGTTTATATTTAGCCTGAGAAGTTGATTGTTTTTTATATTCCTTTCTGTCTTTATTTTTCTTTCACTTATTTATAAAATAACACTAATGTAATTTTTATCATATTTTGCTTCCCTTATAATTCAGTTAGATTCCATACTGTAAGAGCTGGATTGCAGGTGAGATGGTACCAGGTTTTAATTGCCTTGTGTTGCCAGTCAACTGTGAGCAAATTTTATTCAGCAAATATCATCTCTTGTCTGCTTGGGAATCCTGGTCTTGAGGACCCTCTTCCTTCCAAATTTGAGGGCATCAAGTTAGGATTCCAGTTTTATGCAGACATATTCAGCACACTTGGATTAGCTAAACTTTACATATGGAGTCTGCAGACACCTTAAAAGGCCCTCGGAGCCATAACATGGCTTTTATATAGTGTTGTTCTCACAAACTACTTTTTGTGCAAGAGATTGTTATATAAATAAATATTTGGTTTTCTATCTTTAAATCCCACTTTTAGAATCTTCTCTTTTGTTTGATGCCAATTTTTAAAAAATAGTCATGTTTATTTATTTATTTGGTCATGACTAAAGGAATGCAAGATCTTAGTTCCCTGAGTGGGTATCGAACCCATGTCCCCTGCAGTGGAAGCATGGAGTCCTAGCCACTGGACCACCAGGGAATTCCCAATACTCAATGTTCTTAATAATAAAATCATGGTAGCTAACACTCAGTAGAAGTGCTTATTATGGCCAGATGCTTATTTACTTGATCATAGCTTTTAATCCTCACGATAATTCCATGAGATAAATGAAATTTTATATTTAGGGAAACTGAGCCAAAAACCCCATAGCTAGTGTGTGGCAGAGCTGGAATCTGATCTAATATTGCTTCGCTCCAAGCACCGTCCTCTCAGCTCTTGTACTCTGCTGCTGCTTACGCGGTTTCACTGCCTCACAAGACACATAGCTGTGGCCCCGCTGACTGTAAGGGAGCGTGGTGTTATATGGTGCCCAAGAGCGTATCTCCTCTCTCGATTGCTCTTCCAATACTTCTCAATCATTTTAGTCCATATAATGGTGATTTTTCTTTAGTTAGCTATCTGACAGAACTAATAAATTTGATCTCCATTTATTTGCCTATTGGGAGGACTACATTTACCAATGTTAATGCCTTTTCTGTTTTGCTCCTAACTACAGAGATGCTGCAGTCTCTTGCCCAACGCCCAGCTCCAGCAAACACCAATCGGGAGCGACGGCCCGTTACCAACACCCAAAGGGAGCGCCTAATGCGGATCTAATCTTTAAGACTGGTGGGAGGTATGACGATCTCGCTTGTTTCTGCCTTAGCTAGCTAGTTCTTTTTCATGGTGTCTATGTGAGTAAGTTAGATAGTTCTGGATTATACCTAATGATAAAGGCCCAAGGATTAGCACAATAGAAAAGTCTTTGAGTTGTAGATATTTGAGAAAAAAAAAAAACCTGCTTATAAAATAGTTACTTTTTGTTTGTTTTATAAGATCTTGATTTTAGACATACCAGTATTGGTTTTCATTTTCTTTGACTTTTTTGGATTTTTAAAATTTTTCTCTTTTGCATTTGCAGAGAGGACTAGTTATTGATTAATTGGGGAGAAGTCACAGGCTTTTTGTTAGAATTTCTTAAGCCAGTGTTAAGTAATCATAATGTTTATAAAAACTTAAAACCTGTTGTTAGACTTTGAGGCATGCAGATTGAGTTTTTTTGGGGGTGTTTTGTTTGTTTTTAAATTATAAAATATCCTGCTGAGACCCATGCTGGTTCTTCTTAAACTTGAGTTGCCTGATGTGAAATAACTGAAACTGTAAGGTATTTCACATAGAAAGTATTCCCTAGTAAGACCTCACTCATCTGTTTTTAAGGAACAAAATTGTTGAAAGTTTAGCCAGGATCTGATCTGAAGACCCTTCCCCGTCAATTTCGTTCTCTCTCTCGTATTTGGGTTATTATCAAAAGTGACATAGGCTTCGCTGCTCTAACAGGTCTGCCTCGGGGTATCAGTGTTTAGACTGAGGCTGTCAGAGCCGTCGGATGGCAGCGTGCTGTTGGGGTAGGTGAGCGGGTGTAGGAGAGAGGTGCTGGGGTGCAGCGGCGGTCCGCTGCTGGAGCAGCAGCTCTGCAGGAAGTGCAGGTGTTCATCCCGTGTCTACTCACTGAGAGCGTTTGTGTTCCTGCGAGCGTTTTACTTAGAACTGTATGCTCAGGCCCTGATAGCTCAGTTGGTAAAGAGTCCACCTGCAGTGCGGAGACTCCAGTTCGATTCCTGGGTCGGTAAGATCCACTGGAGGAGGGATAGGCTACCCACTCCAGTATTCTTGGGCTTCCCTTGTGGCTCAGCTGGTAAATAATCTGCCTGCAGTGTGGGAGACCTGGGTTTGATCCCTGGGTTGGGAAGATCCCCTGGAGAAGGGAAAGCTACCCACTCCAGTATTCTGGCCTGGAGAATTCCATGGACTGTAGAGTCCATGGTGTTGCAGAGTGGGGCATAACTGACTGACTGTCACTTCACATATGCTCAGACAACTCTAATCTAATTTCAGTTTAGGAAATTGGTTTGTCACTGAGTTCTTAACAAATCCTTCAGGGTTACTCATGGCTTATGGGATAAAGTCCCAGCTCCTCACTTGATAACATCACTCTGGATGATAGGGTGCACTCTGTTTACTGACTTTCTCTCCTGCTGTTCTTTGCCCTCCTCCCCACCCAGCTGGCCTCTTAGTTCTCCTAGTTTCGCTGTCTTTTGCCTCTCTCTGTTTGGAACCCTCTTGGGCTCTTCCTCTGGATAACTCTTGCTTCTCCGTCTGGTCTCATCTTGATACTCAGAAGTCTCACTTTGGTGCCCTGAGTCACGGTGCTTCCCAAACCTTACAGTGCTTCATCACCTGCCAGTCTGTCTCCGTCCTCCAGAAAATTGAGGACTCAGGAAGCCTTGTCTTGCTTTCCGTTTTGTCTCCTACACAGCTTGGTGCCTAGCATGTAATAGATCCCCAGTAAATGTTTGTTGAATGGACAGAGAAACTTCAAAAAAAAAAAAATCTGTGTTTAATCTTTTAATAAACTTTCTTCCTATGTTATGCTACCCAGCACTCATTCCCTTTTGTTATCCTGATTTTGTGAGACTCCAATTCTTCAGCTACTTCCTTTACCTATTTTAAATCTCTTCCTAAAATACTGATTTAGAAAATAAAATCCTAACTTGTACAGTGCTCTTTAAAATGACCCTCTGTAAGGTCTCATGGTATTGTGGTATTTTTAAAGCCAGAGCTTTAAAATGCAGGTATGGATGAATATTGGGGAGGAACAAACAAATGTGTAAAAATGAGTTTCTGAGCCTTTCAAGTACCCTGTGTTTTTTGCTGTTTTTTAAACTTAAATTTAAGTGAAGTGTAGTCATGTGGAAGAACATTAGCTGATGGGGTGGTGTCTTTTGGTGGTTTGGCTCCTCTTTATTTTCTTCTATTTTTAATGCTGGGCCAGACTCATTGGGAAGCCGTTTATCTAGAGCCATGGTCCTCGGCTACCTGGTGCTGAATTCCTATAGAAGAAGGCAGAAGAAATTCTGTGAGGTCTAAAGAACTGTTTTCAGTTGACTCCTAACTTGGCTAGTACTCTTTTAAAGGTTATTAATGTTGTTGACATTGTATGGCAGATGAAGGGAAACTAGAAACCTGGTTATTAAAGCGGTTTTAAGTTTTTCTTATCTCTAGATTTTGATAAGGCTCTCAGACATTAATTGTAATGATTTTTATATTTTCTAATCAGGATTGAAATAGGCTTTAAGTTAAAATTTCAGTCCTTCTCCCTGGGTATTAATGTTCTAATAAAGTATAAGCATTTTGCTTATAATGAATTAAAATGGCAATAGCACTCTAAGTAATACAGTTATCCAGGTGGTTTGTAAGGCAGGACAGGGTTGCTTTCCACTCTGCTCGTGTTGAAAAAACTGTGAAACTCAGCATCATGGGAAAGATTGAGGGCAGGAGGAAAAGGGGGCACCAGAAGATGAGATGGTTGGATGGCATCACTGACTCAGTGGACATGAATTTGAGCAAACTCGAGGAGATAGTGAAGGACAGGAAACCCTGGAGTGCTGCAGTCCATGGGGTTGCAGAGAGTTGGACATGACTTAGCAGCTGAACAACAATAGTATCTTTGGCAAATGCCAGTACTAATACAGTTTACACTCTATAAATTCATGTGGATTATACCAATGCTCCTCAAACTTTAAAATACACATTTTAACCATCTTGACTGTCATTAAACTGCTGGTTCTGATTAGTTTCTGATTGCTGTCAGGTGATGTCAAAGCTGCTGGAGTGTGGACCACTCTCAGTAATTATATGTAGTGAGAGATTATATAGCAAGTGTGTCTCACTTATCAAAGACTGTGAAGACTTTTCCTTTATTCACTGCATTTGTCTAAAATATTCTGTTTTAGACCATTGCTTTGTCTTGGTATCAAGAGAGAGACTATTTCTTTCTCTCAGGGAGTACTCCTGTTACTGACCTTTTCCCATTCTGTTCCGTTCTGTACAACTTGCAGGTGTATCCAACTGAAGATAGACTTTTCCTTATTTGCATTTTAGTCTTTGGAAGTTTCTTGCTAATGCAACCGGCCTTGTGTAGGCAACCTGTGTTAATTTGCTAGAGCTGCCAAAAGACAGCATAGTACATGGTGTGATTCACACAACAGAACTCCCATCTCACATTCTGGAGGCCAGAATCCAAAATCAAGGCAGGGTCGCTTCTTTCTGAGGGCTGAGAGGGACAGTCTGCTCCCAGCTCCCTGCTGGCTCCTGGTGGTTTGCCAGCAGCCCCTGGCACTCCTGGCTTCCACAGCACCTTCTGATCCCTGCCTTCCTCTTCATGTGGGGCTCTCCTCAGGTGTGTGTCTGTCCAGATGTCCTCCTATTATGAGGACACAGTCATACTGGATTAGGGGCTCATGTGATTCCAGTCTGGCCTCCTCATAACTAATTACATCTGCAGTGACCCTTTCTCCAAATAAGGTTGCATTCTGAGGTTCAGAGGTTAGACTTCAGCACATAAAATTGGGGGTTACGCAGTTCAGCTGTGACACAAACCATGAGTTTTCAGCATCTTAGAAAGTAGTTATAGGAAAGCTGACGGGCCCACCCTCCCCACTACTGTCAGAATTGTCCCGTTTAGTGCCCCTCTGCCCCCTCTTGTTTCTTCAGTAGGACTCTGTACCCTCTTTAAAAAACACTGACTTCTCTGCAGTTAGTGAACAGTGGCTGGTGGTGCTCAAGGGGCATTTTCTTGCTGGAGGGGCATCCTCAGTCCTGGTTCTTAACATTGCCCTGTTTGTGCCTCTAGGAGACGTTGATCCAGCAGCACGTGTCATTTCATTAGGTCCTGTATCTGATGTTGTGGATAGTGGAGTCCTCCAGCAATTGAATGAGAGCAGTGGACACATCTCAGCATGTCGGTCTAGAGAGTTGCGAATCTAAACCTGGGACAGGCTGGGGCCATGAGGCAGAAACAGCAGCCTCTGCCAACACCGGAACAAGCCGACGCTTCCAGACAAGGCGGAAAAGGCCTTTTGTAATGGAAATCACGTGAGGGTTCATCTTCTCTTGAGAATGGCAGTCAAGAAATGAGGTGGTTGACTTGACTCCTGAGCAGTTACACCAGGAAGAGCGTCAGTGAGATGACTGAGCCGGAGAAGAGACGGTTGTAATGGTAATGGTATGGGGGAAATGAACTTGAGTTTAAACTTGATTTGAGTTTCAGTGTCTCTGAATTGAACATCCTATGTTGAAAGAAGATACATTTGGGGGCTCCAGAACTACAGTAGAAAAGTATAGAGCAAGCAGTAAAATCTTCTAGTGAAAACTTACATGCAGGACAGCAAAATGATGAAAGATATCCAGGTATCAGATAATCCACCAGGAAGGCTTTGTTTAGGAATCTCTTTCATGAGGAACAAGGGATGGGGGAGAAAAATCAGTTTTATCCATCAGAGTCAGTAATACAACATTGCCTATTAGGGTAAAGGGAAAATGTGAAGACGATTAGTACACACAGCATGAACCCAGATGGCTTAGGGGAGTCTGACACCAGCCTCAGAACAGGGATAGTCGAGCCCATTGTAAGTATCATTGAAAACAAACAGCGTGCCAGGCAGACACCACAGAAGATGGATGAAGGACAGCGAGAAGGGGATCCGGAGATTTTGTTGACCTTCATGGGTTTACAGCCTCTGTCTCTAAACAAAGTATGGAAACAGTAGAGCTTTTATTTTGCTTTTGTTTTTGTTTTGTTTTGTTTTCCCCCCACTACATAGAAATGAGAGTTCTTAGTCTGTTTCTGCCAATCTGTTAATTTATTAGGATAGTTGTCTTTCGTTTGCTTTCCAGTAGGCATAGTGAATTTAGTTGAAGAGCAAGCACATCTGTAAGCTACAACTTGATTACATCTTTTTTTCTAGCTGTTTTGCATTTAGTATCATTGAAAACAAACAGCGTGCCAGGCAGACACCACAGAAGATGGATGAAGGACAGCGAGAAGGGGATCCGGAGATTTTGTTGACCTTCATGGGTTTACAGCCTCTGTCTCTAAACAAAGTATGGAAACAGTAGAGCTTTTATTTTGCTTTTGTTTTTGTTTTGTTTTGTTTTCCCCCCACTACATAGAAATGAGAGTTCTTAGTCTGTTTCTGGCCAATCTGTTAATTTATTAGGATAGTTGTCTTTCGTTTGCTTTCCAGTAGGCATAGTGAATTTAGTTGAAGAGCAAGCACATCTGTAAGCTACAACTTGATTACATCTTTTTTTCTAGCTGTTTTGCATTTTTTCTTTCACCATATTTTAGTTTCTGCATGTAGAATTAAATAAGAAACAAAACTGTAAAGTTGTAACATTTCACATGGAAATGCTGCCCGATCTTCACCAGCTTCAGAAATCTGACCTTTGCCGATGCTGCAATAAAGTGTTGTAATTTCGATTTGGTGTGGTTGTGTTTTATTTGGTTTGGGTTTTGGAAACCTATTAAATGGGTAAATCAGTATCTTCCACGGATATCTTTGTTCTTTATAGTCTTAGAGACGATTTTGTTTGCATTTCACTTGTATCGTTGCTTTCATTTTAGCATCTGTTATTTGCATTGTTTTCTTGGGTGCCTGAGTCAGCTTACCTTGGGGCCAGTACAGAAAGTAGCCTGTGGAATCCGATGGAATAAACGTTTCGAAGAGGCTTGAACCAGTTACAATGGAAAATGCTGACACAGCACCATCTGGTCAGGGTGTTGTTTATGTTGTTACCTGAAGTGTGCAGCAGGGTTGATAAACGCTGCTGTAAGACAGGCAGCTCAGAAGGGAATCGTGAGAACCATTGTTTTCAATTTCTTTCAGGTGTTCATTCCAAGGTTGACTGAGACAATCCAGAAGATGTGACTGTAATCACTTGCCAAAATTCAGCCGAGAGTCATTCGTATTTGAAAAGAAAAAGATTTAATAAAGTTTCAAACCTCAATTCTCTCAACCCTGTTTCCCAGCCCTCATTGCCATTTTACTTGCCGGCCCCACTTGGCACAGCATCCATCCCCAGACCAGTGATCAGCGGTCAAGGGGTCAAGTTCTGTGAAACCACTGGCTTCGCAGGCAAGAGCGTTAAGAATTACCTGGATGAGGCCGCTTCCTACACTCATCCATAACTGGGATTCACTCAGATTTTAAACATGAAGCTTTTCCACATTGCTACACGTTTATTTCTAAAGTTTGGCTTTTAAAGAACTCCAAATGTTTTTATCTATACAGCATCTCATTTAAACATCTCTCGCTCAGTGGCCGGCACTGGAGTAGCTGGCTAGCTCTGTCTAGTGCTCTTCCCTAGGCTTGTTTTGAATAAAGACCAAATGGAGGTGGAGTCAGTTTAAAAATACTTTGCATGCTATAAGTAAAATCACGTTTTTGGCATTCTTATTGTGATGCCTTTTTAAACCTTTGGACAAAGTACAAAGGACAGCCAGCCATCTTCTGTTATCTCAGTAAGTGCTGCTTTCTGGAGGAGTAACTTTGGAAATTGTTGGGTTATTACTCAGATGTTTTGTTTCCTTGGAGGAGATTTCAGTTTTATAGTTATTGGGAAAAGCATTTCAGATTCTGCTGAGTATGTGCATGCATGTCTACAAGCACGCTTTTTCTTTAACCTTTTCTTCAGTTTCCTATGTGACGCTGGATAGTCAGTCTGGTTGGATTTATGGATTTAAACATTTTGATGAATACTTGGCCACCATGAGAAGGGAAGGATTGATTGACTCCATTCTGTTTACCAGGCACTGGGGACACAGAGCTGGGGGGCAAAAAATCCCTGCTTCCATGGGACTGATACTCTAGTAAGGGAGAAATGTGACAGTTCTGTGAAGTTAGGTGACCGTATGTGTAAACTGCTTATGCAGTGCAGTGCATGGCGTGTAGGAAGGGTCCCCTTGATGGCACTGTTACTATGAATCCTGGTTCTCTCCTTACTGCCTGGCTTGGTTACTTTCAAGATGTAGTTCAGGCTTCGTTTCCTCTAGGACACCTTTCTGTTCCCTCATCCCTCATTTGATTTAGATGCTGTCCTTCCCTTGTAGCTCAGTTGGTAAAAAATCTGCCTGCAGTGCAGGAGACCCAGCTTTGATCCCTGGGTTGGGAAGATCCCCTAGAGAAGGAAATGGCAACCCACTCCAGTATTCTGGCCTGGAGAAGCCCATGGAGAGAGGAGCCTGGTGGGCTACAGTCCATGGGGTCGTGAAAGTCAGATACAACTTAGTGACTAAACCACCACCTTGAGCTTCATCAAAGGTGCTGCCCACCTGCCCCCGGGTGGAGATGAGATTAATTGCGGGTGGTGCTCAGCAGCTGTTCTGCAAAAAAAAAGTTAGGCGGAACTCCTATCTGTATAGGAGTGCCAGGCTGCACTAGGGGACCCTGGGAGGTGCTCATCACATGCTCCCCCTGGACACTGAGGAATCTGAGGGAACTTGCTTTACCCCAGGAAGCGTGTGTGGCCACATTCTCAACCACCTGTCCTGCCATCCCACAGCAGGACTTTTGCACTTGACCCAAATGCCACTGAACCCCAGACCGGGTATGTGATGGGTTCTCATCTGCTTGACCAGGTGAGCTCAGGAATTTGGAGAGTGGACACAGGTCCCACTAGTCTCCCATTTCCCAGTTCACTCTGACTCTGGACGCTGGCCTGAAGACTTTGGGGCCAGCACTCACAGGGCATTTCTCGTTTGGAGTGATAGGCAGAGTGTCAGTCTAGTTCCATGCATTGTTTGCTTTGTAATCTAGGAGGTGAGCAGGGGGACTTCATATGTCCCCTGAGATCTGTGTGCACCTGTACACACTTGCCACTAAGGAGCCCTCAGGCCTGGAACATTTTCTCACTAGTGGCCCAGAGGCCTGAAACGCCTATTCCCAAAGAGGATGTGGAGGCGCCAGGCGGACACCCTCAGTAACTCATGAGGTGTTTATTGAGCACCAACTCCTGTGCTTCCTACTTGTATGAACTTGGATGGTCATTGACCTCTAAACTTCAGTCTGTAGACAGTTTACTAGGGTTGTCTGAGGAATTAACGAGATAATGGACTTGAGCGTCTTAACAAAGATTGATATATAGTAAGTGCACAATAAAGGTTGACCAGTAGTGGTAGTAATATTAACACCACAGCTTCTGTGTGCTACGCACATCGTACGTAGTTAGATTCAAAGTTGGCCAAGCTTGGCCCTTGAGCTCGTAAACCCTTCAAGTGTGCAGAGAATGCTGCGTTCAGACCTGGGTGCTGAAAATCACACAAAACTTCCAACAAGCTCCACTTTATTACCCACAGAAAAATGTTCCTGAACTACTGTGGGAATGCACCTTTCAGGGAAACAGGCCTGGGCCACGTCCCATTACCTTGTCAGAAACAGTATCTGTCTCCCCAGAAATCACTGGCCACTTGATTTCAGGCATAAACCTTTTTATTTTCTCAATTTTTTTCTCTATATGTCTCTTGCCAGTAACAGGGTTGAATATTAAGGAGAAACACACAAGGTCCTAGTTCCTCTGACTCTAGAAGTAGCACAGCTGGCTTCGGGGTCTTCCAGCATCCCAGGAAAGCATGGGCTCTTGGCTGAAATGCACCCTTCGCTGAGGACAGATATGGATGAGGGTCAGATTGACAAGATTTAGCCCCCTTGAGGCTGGTGGGATTTTTACCAGGCTTCCTCGAGAGGGCATGGTGAAGGGGAAGAAGTGGATGGAGCAGAATAGGCAGCAGAGTTGAAAAGAGGAAGCAGAGTTGTCTTCAGCTTCATCAGATCTCCACCCCCCAACACCCCCGCCCGAGTGCAGCACAGGGCACGTGGTGCTATGACTGCTGTGTAGGGGGGCCATTGACTTAACACTGAGCCCAGGAGGGATTGTGAGGTATGACCCCAATCCTCCAGTAATTGATAATCTGTTCCAAGCCACTCATGAATGTGTAGCCTCTTCCTTGATTCCAGCAAGGCGGGGGCACTGGCTGGGATTGCACACCTGCCGTTCCTTGGGTAAGTTTCTCAGCCGAAGCTTCATTGATGTCACCTGTGCAATGAGAATCAAATAGTGGGTTTTTCAGGGTGATGGAGAGTGGAGAGCATTCACTCCGCACCTGCCATGTGGTAGGCTAAGGTCCTGGCGACACGCCAAATCGTGCTTCTGTGGAGCTTCTGTTCTCGAAGAGCACACAGGAATAAAAAATTAAGAATATCAAAATGAGAAGCTGAGATGGATGCTGTGATGCCGAAGGCCCCGTTCTGGGATTGGCTTAGCTGCAGGTGAGGTAGGGGGCCTGTGGGAGCCCAGATGCAAGGGCTGCTCGGAGCAGGAGCACGAAGGCCTGGTGTCCTTAGCCTGAGCAGGACAACACAGGCCAATTCAGCTGTCATCAAGCCTGCCCTGCCCACCCTGCTGCTTGGCTGCTGGTCCTGAGTGCTCCCTCATGAACACTGCACTCTAACCACCTTCCCAGCCTCTGCTCACTTGAAACCCAGACTGCAGCCCAGGTGCTCTGGGGGTGAGGTGCCGTGGTCTGTGGTCCCTTGAGCTCGATTCCCTGAATGACAAGGATCAGCCCCTGAAAGATGGGGAAGGACATTCCAGACGAGCAATTGGAGATGAGGGTATGAGCATGGCCTGCTTGAGGAATGGAGGGAAAAACCAGTGAGAGGTGGGCACAGAGCTGTCTGTGTCAGAGAGGACTCATGAGCCAGAACGTGGCGTGTGAATTTTCTTCTGGGTGGGGTGTGATTGATTCAGTCTGACTTCATGGGCTCATCCAGCTGCTGAGTGGAGGTCAGATTGTAGGGGCTGGAGTAGAACTGGGGAGACCTGGAGGCAGGAGATGGTAAGAGTCTGGCTGAGAAACGATGGGGTGATGGTGGAAAGGGGACAGATTTCCTAGATAGTGGGGAAAGGGCTGGCTTAGCAGGGTTAGGTGTAGGAAGGGGTGGGATGAAAGGAATGTGGGGTCCTGGGCTGTGCAGTTGGGTGGGTGGGGCATGCAGAGAGGGATGGAGAGTGCAGATGGTCCCCAGGTGCTGTTCATGTAGGGGTGCTGCCCGGAGGCCCCCACAGCCCCATTCAAGGGTTTGCATACTCTGGCTCCACACCTGCCAGGGAAAAGGGCCACTGCCAAATGGCCCTGGTTTCTGGAGTTGCCTAGCCTGCAGATGGGCAGGCCAGGGTCTGGGCCTGCGAGCTGAGGCCATGATGTCGCCCTGGGCAGGGGGAGGAAAGCACAGGGCCCCTGCTCCAGAGTGCTGCCCCAGTGCGCGTGGAGCTCAGGCCTGCTGTAAGGAGCAGGCCCTGGCAGTGTGGAGCCAGGGGACGCTCACACTGGACCCTGTGCAGACTGGGGAGACGGGCTGACTGTAAACGGTCTCTCTGTTCTGCCTGACCTGATTTTCTCTTCCTTTTAATTTGACTTTTGTTTGTTTGCTTTGCATTGTTTCTGAGAGACCCTGGAGACAGACCTGAGACAGCCCGCACTGGTGGCTGCAACACCCGGATCAGGCCAGGGCCTTCTGGCCTCAGCCTGCCCTTGGCCCTCCCAGAGGCCCAGGCCTCCCTCTGCAAACCCCTGGCTTCCTGCAGTCACAGAACCAGGCAGACCACACCCACCAGGGCCTCTCTTCCCCCTCCTCTTCACCGGCTGCTGCAGCAGGAACCTGCTAGAGCCACTGGCAGGAACCTGGTAGAGCCGCTGCCCCACACGGCCCCCTCAAGAGAAAGCCTGAGGAAGTGCTGGAGGGTGAGAGAGATCTGTGTATTTAGGTCCCTAGAGCCAGCAGCCTGTGACTTTGGTATCCTACTTCTTCATGGTCCACCCAGGTTTCTGCACCGGCTCCCGGGTGCTCCGTTCCTGCTGCTGTGATCTGCAGACAAGCACGGAGGGCCAGTGCCTGACAGTCGGCCACCCTGGTGTTACTGAGGAAAGGAAATCAAAAACAACTGCAAAATCTCTATTGGCGTTTTACTTTTAAAAACTTTTTATCTCAAAATAATGACAAACTCACCAGAGGCTGCAAAAATAGTCGAGTCCTGCAAACCGTTTGTCCAGCTTCCCCCAACAGTGACGTCTTATATGACGACAGTAAACATCAGCACCAGGAAACTGACATTGGTTCAGCATTGGTAACTACACTCTAGGCCCCATTGAGTTTCCACAGTTTTACATGTGTGTGTACCTGTGTTTCTGCAGAATGGATTGCATGTGTAGATTTGCCACCCTCAAGGTACGGAAATGTTCTATCACCACAAAGGAACTCCTTCCTGCATTCTATTCCTTGATCCCTGATGTAGTAGTTCTTCAGAGAAACAGAACAAAGGATAAACAGAGATGTATGTTTTATTCTATTTTATTTATAGGAATATTGAGGGATATTATAGGAATAGGCAATTTGGAATTATGCAGGCTGAAATGTCTCAGTCTTCCATCTGCAAACTGGGGAAGCATAAAAGTCAATTCTACAGTTCAACAGAAGTCTGAAGGCCTGAGACCCAGAGGTGCTCACAGTCCAAGATCAAGGGCCCAAGAGTCAGAGGCCGATGGTGTGAGTCCACTCTGAGTCTGAAGAAGAGAACCAAGAGCACCCCTGTTTGAGAGCAGGGCAAGACGAACGTCCCAGTTCAAGCAGAGTGAGCAGGTACCCCTTCCTCCACCTTGTTCTTTTCACGTTTTTGATCTTCTGGTGGATTCCCACACACATTGGGGAGGGCCGTTTTGTCTACTCATTCTACTGATTCAAATGCTCATCGCTTCTGCAGACACCCTCATGGACACACCCAGAAATAGTCTCATCAACAACCTGCACATCTCTTAGTCAAGTTGACACGTAAAATTTGTCATCGTACCTGGAAACAACTAACCTGGTTTCTTCTGTAGAGTTTTGTCATTTTGAGAGTATTATGTAAATGAAACTACACAATATAGATCAATGCTGGATTTATGCCCTTGAGATTCCACTGAAGCCAGTGCATGTAGTTCCTTATGAATGAGTGGTAACCCTGTTGGGTGGATGTCCCTGAGTTGAAGCATGCACTCACTGAAAGACATTTGTGGTGTTCCCAGTTTGAGGCTATTCTGAATAAAGCTGTTGTAAATATTTTGGTGCAAGTTTTTTTTTTTTAAATTTTGGTAAAATATACATAAAATTTACTGTTGTAACCATTTTCAAGTATACAGTTTAGTGTGTGTACAGCTTTCTGTATGCATGTAAGTTTTCAGTTCTCTGGGACAAATACCTAAGGGGAGAGCTGCTGAGTCATGGCAAGGGCATGTTTAGTTTCTTAAGAGGCAGCTGCCCAACTGCACTCTGGAGTGACTGCACCACTGTCCATTCCCACCAGCAATGTAGGGGGATCTGGTTTCTGCACACTGTTGCCAGCATTTGGTCTTATTGCTGCTTTTTTTTTAATTTTAGTGCCATAGTCCGTGTGTACTGGTGTCTCCTTGTTATGATTTGCATTTCCCTAACGGCTAATGATATTAAGCATCTTTTTGTGTGGTTCTCATTCGTATATCCTCTTTGCTGAAATGTCTACTCGTGTCTTCTGCCTTTCTAATTTAATTAAAAGCAGGGTCTGCTTTTGTGTGTTGTTTTTGAGTTTTGAGAATTCTTTCAATTCTCTTAGAGATTCTAGATATAAGTCAGATATGTGGTTTTCAAATGATTTTTCCCAATCTGTAGCATGTCTTTCATCCTTTTAATGGCATCTTTTGCTCAGCAAAAGTTTCAAATTTTGATGAAGTCCAACTTATCTTTTTTGGTGATAACTCTACTTTTTGCCTAGCCCTAGATCTCAAAGGTTTTCTGTTGTTCTTCTTTCCTAAAAGTCTAATAGTGGTACATTTTACATGTAAATCCATGATCTATTCTGAATTAACTTTGGTATAAGATATGAGGTTTAAGGGTTTTTTTTTTATTTTTTGCCCATGGATGATCAGTTGCTCCAATGCCATTTGTTGGAGAGGCTGTCATTCTCCATTGGGTAAGTTTTACACCTTTGTCAAACCAGCAACAACCACAGGACCTACCATGTGGGTCTACTTCTGGTTCCTCTATTCTGTTCCACCGACCTCTGGGTCTGTCGCTTCACTAATACCACACTGTTCTCCTGTAGCTCTGTGGTGAGTCTTGATATCAGGAAGAGTGAGTCTTCCCACTTTATTCTTTGTTAAACTTGTTAGCTGATTTAGTTCCTTTGCATATAAATTTTGGAATAAGCTTGTCTCTGTCTACAAAGTATCTTGCTGGGATTTCCAGAAAAATTGTGTTATTATTTTTGAGCTGTCATGGATTAAATGGGTTTTGTAATCTTATTTTCAGGTTGTTCATTACTAATTTCTAGAGATGTAGTTGAGTTTTTTACACTAGTCTGGTATCCTGTGATGCTGCTCAACCCAATCAGTTCTGGTAGTTGTTTCTAGTAATGGAGTCATGTCTCTGCAAATGCAGTTTGACTTCTTGCTTTCCAATCGGATGACTTTTCTTTTTCCTACCTGATTGCATTGGCTAGAATCTCCAGTATAGTAACCAGTAGAAGTGATGGGAGTAGACATCCTTGCCTTGCTCTTGATCTTAGGAGAATCATTCTGTTTTTAACCATGTAATATAAGAACTACAGAGAGCATCATATACTGACCCAATACCAAGGTCCTGAGAAGGGGGGAGGGATGGGTGAAGGCAACTGAAGCTGCTTCCCAACAAGATGGGTTGGGACGAAAACGAGCTCACCGAGGTCAGGAAATCTATGAATTTGTCCTGACATCCCAGTGTGGGAACTGACAGCTGAAGAGGACAGACTCAGCATTGCTGATGCTATTGCAAGCTCAGCTGACCTTCCCTGACAAGGTCGACCTCCTCTTCCTCCCCACCATACCCATGAATGAGACAGACGGACAGCCTGTAGGGGTCCTGTGTCCCACAGTGATGCCCCATCACTCCAGAGTTGGAGTCTGGAGCGGGGCAGGCAAACTGAGAGGCTCCCAAGTATTCCAGGGAAGAAAGGCGGGACCAGGCATGTGGAGCTCTTGCCCCAGGGTCCCTGGGGCAGCTGCCATCAATGAGGGTCCTGTGGACCTTTCTCCCCTGTTAGGAACCTGTCCTCTATTGATCCATGCACTTATTTAATGCGTTTATCTGATACCTGCTAGGTTCAAGGCTTCTTTGGAGACGCAATGTGGGATGAAATAGACTAATAAGGTCCTTACTCACCAGACAATTGTAGTTGACAGCACAGGGATGCGTCTCAAATGCTTATACCTTAGGAACAATGTGAGCCCTGGGACTAGAGAGGCATAAACCAAGTGCTGCGGTTCTGAGAAAGGAAATAGCACGTGTGTGCATGTCTGTGTAGGGGTGTATGTGAGGGGGGTGTTGTTAGGCCAGGTGGGATGGGGGCTGTGAGCAGTGGTAGGGGCTGTAGGCAAGCTGAACCCTAAATGATGTAAAAGATTGTAACTGAGGCTACTGGCAGGAGCTTTGCAGACACCGTGACTCTCAAACTCTCACAAGCATGACTCACGTGAGGTCTCATTAAAGTGCAGATTCTCATTCCATGTGTCTGGGAAAGACCTGAGAGTTCTGACAAGCTCTCAGGTAGGGCAGATGCAGAGGTTGGAGGGTCACCCTGAGTAGCAGGAGTGCAGAGATTGCCTAATGTGATTTGGCTGCAGAACAGTGGGAAAGGAGGAGAGCAGAACGGGAGAAGGAGGTGGGGGCCAGATTCCAGGCAGAGGAGTTTGAACTGTATTTGGCAAGCAGTGCACAACCTCTGAAGGTATTTGGGTCATGCCATGAGCCAAGCTGGACGTTAGGAAGATTAGCCTGGAAATTACTCAATGGAGAGACAGAGCAGGCGAAACTAAAAGGATATCCATCCATGTGTCCACCCATCCATCCATCTATCCACACATCTGTGCACCTACCTAACATCTGTCCGCCATCCACCAGCATTTGTTAGACACATATTATGCTCCAGAGCCTGGGGAAGGATGGAGAAGCCCCAGTTCCCCCACCCCCACCCCAGCGCAGGGATCCCAGAACCCAGAGGGAATGAAAGATCTACATTTAAAGAAGTCTAGAAGCAGAAACTCACTGCCAGAGGTGATATCAGAGACAGAGCTCCTGTGAGAACTTCTGGACAGACAAGGGTTTCCTACTGGGGTTCCAGCCATCTTACTGACTCCAGGATGGCAGAGACAGAAGAACCTGTCTGCCTGGGCTGCCATAACCAAGTTTCACAAACATTTATTTCTCACAGTGCTGGAGGCTGGAAGTCCAAAGTCATAGTGTTAGCAGGGAGACTTCCCTGGTGGTCCAGTGGCTAAGGTTCCATGCTCCCAATGCAGGGGGGCTGGGTTCCATCCCTGGTCGGGGAACCAGATCTCATATGCCCCAACTAAGAGTTTGCATGCCACAACTAAAGATCCTGCATGCCTCAACAAAGATCGGAGATCATGAGTGCCACAACTAAGACCTGGTGCACCAAGTAAACTGATAAATAAATAATAACCATACAGTGTTGGCAGGGCTGGACCCTGGTGAGGCCTCCCTCCTTGGCTTGCAGCTCGCTGCCCTCTCCTGGACTGTCCTCTGTACACTGGTGGGATTCAGAAGGATGCTCTGGTGTCTCTTCCTCTTCTTCCAGGGACCCCAGCACTAACCACCTCGTTTAACCTTGGTCACCTCCTAAAAGACCCTGTCTTCATATATGGATTATTTGGGGCTTCAACACATGAATTTGGACAGACATACATCTAAGAAACCCTCTAGTCCAGCCCTGTGACTTTACTGGTGAGGACACGGAGGCTCAGAGACATCAGGGGATTTGCTCAAGGTCACACAGCTGGCTGGCAGCACATCTAGAACAGGAAGTCAGGCCCATCATCTCCCAAATGTGCTGGGAAAAGGACAGTGTCTTCTAGCTGTCGAGGGTTGTGCTGAGGCCTGCGGTGGCGTGCCCTCCAGTACCAGCCCTGTGTTTATGTGAGAGACAGGGCCGGAGGGGTATAGCCCACCCCGAAACCAGAAGGATTGAGCTGAAACCTCACAAAGGCTTCCTGTCCCTGCCAAGTATGACCGGTGGTGGTTGTGGGGCCTCTTCCTCTGAAAATGGCAGAAAGCTGCCAAAGAGGCAGGGGAGGGACTTTACAGCTGCTTCAGGCTCCTGCTAGACTTAGGATTCTCTGATGACAATTAAAGACCTACTCAACCGAAACCGCTTGAATCCAGAAGTCCTGCCAGGAGGAAATAAGTCACCAAAAAACATCACCCCGTGCATACCTTTGGCCCAGCAGCCCGACCTTGAGGGTGAGGGCAGGGCCTGGGCCCTCACAGGGCTGTTTACCTTGGTTAGGCAATGCAGATAAGTGGCCTTGTTTGTGTTTGCAGATGGGGTCAACGTTTGGGTGGGCAAGGTCAGTCTGGAGCAGTGGGCAGCCAGCCTTAGGTCAGGGGCTGTGGTGGGGCCTGAGGAGGGGAGGAGCAGCTGCAGCCCAGCCCAGAGGCTGTCTCCATGCCCTCCTCCCCTCCCTGTCCACCCTCTGCTCTCCCAGGCTGCTCTGTCTCTGCAGTCTCTGCATGCCCCATCCCTCCACAACCCACCCCTGACAACAAAGTTCTGTACTGATCGCCTCCCAGAAGAGTTTTTCTTTTTGAGAAAATGTTTTCATTGAAAAATGAATTCAGGCAATCCCTTTCAGACCCACAAATGCCATTTTTAGGAAATTAGGAGATCCTGAGACCCGCCCTGTTGGGTCATAAAGAGTGTTTGCCTTTCTGAGTGCTGTCCCTCCTGATTTGTGGTGAGAGAACACACTCCAGAGAGGCCTGCTCTCAGTCCAGTGTTTTCTGGCTCCGTGTAATAAAGGCATCACCCCCTGGGAGGGGCTCAGGAAGAACACCTATGGTGGAGGTGGGGATGGGGAGGACGGGAGTGCTGTCTGCTGCTGAGGACCCTACTTGCTCCCAAGCCCGTGCGGCCACAGCTAATCTAAGTCACATTCTCCCTATAAAGAGATTCTGAAAGAGTTCTAGAACACACACACCACTTGGAACTGTGACTGCTCTGGGAAAGAGCCATGCTCCATGGGGTCCCACGCCCCACCCCACCTCATGACTTCCATGGACCCGCTGGCCAGTGGAGGAACCACCCAGGCTAGTGGGGCTTGCTCAGTTTATTTTGGCCATGCTCACCCTTGGTGGAGAGGGGGAGTGGAGGGAGGGAGAGTCACGCCCAGTGATGGCGGGACCCAGGATTTGGTTTAGTCCTGGCTTCCAACACTTGGCTCCACTGTCTGCAGAGGCAGCCCCTGGTGGAGACTGTTGATTTGGGAATTGTGGTCAGTGGGCACAGAGCCTTCTCAGCGCCTGGTTTACTGAAGAAATGAGTGCACGTGAGACCAGAGTGGCCTCTGTGGACGGAGGAAGGCCCTGCTTCCTGCTGACATGGCAGAATCTGTACCCATCCTGGAACACTCCTTTACCCGGGGTCCCGGTGCCCCCTGAGCAGTGTGTGACCTCACCTGGGCCTCAGGTTCCACCCTGCAAGGATGGAGGTTGTAACCCCTTCTCATGACCTCGTCTAAGCCCTCTATTTACCAGTACATCTTCCTACATCCACCAACTGGGGACAGGATGTTGGATGGTTCCCCAGGCCCAGCTGATTGACCTCAGACATGGGGACGCTGCCTCACCGGCCTAGGTGTCCCTGGAGCATCCTCCTCCCACCCACAGGGCGCTGGCTGTGGGGTCAGCCAGTATCAGAAGATGGGTTTTTTGTCCAGTGTCACCTGGTCACTTGCTGGCTCTGTGACCTTGACCTTGGCCTCTCTAACTTTCAGTTTCCTCATCCTTCAGTGGAGATGGTAAAGGAACGACTGCACAAGTCTGTCACGAGAAGAAATTAAGGTGACCCATGTCCAGCCCTGAACATGATACCTCGCCCAGAAATGCTAAAACCTGGGTGCTCCCACCAGTTATGGGTCATGAGCATGCTCACCTGAGGTGGGATCACACCCGAGATGCCCACTGCTTACCCGGCAGTGAAGACAGTGAGTCCCCACATAGACATGAAGGGACCAGCCTCACCCCGAACAGCACAATCACCTCCCAGGAGTCTCATTGGCCCTAAACAATACACTGAGCTCGAATAATCAGACTCTGCTCCCTACCCCCATCGCAAACTCAGGCTAGGGATGTCAGGGAGACCCCCTACCCTCCCAGCAGGCCCCAAATCATCCTCAGTTGAAAGGGCTCCTGGGGTCCCAGAGATGCATGGGACAGGCTGCTTTAACCTCAGATGTGCCAGCTCAAACCCCTTCCCAAGACCCCTGAGACCTAGGAGTGCAGCTGGCAGCTAGTGCAGCAGCCAGAACTGAAGACAGCACAGGGAACATTCCAGCAACCTATCTTCTGGGCCCTGCAGGAAAATTCTCAAGGCCCAGAGCCATGATATCATTTCTGGCCTGACATATAAGTCACCTTTTGGGTGGGTCTGGCCACCCCAGATCAGGGCCTTCTGCTCTCCAAGGGCGGGACAGGCAGCCTAAATCTGAGACAATGTGGAGCCAGAGGTGCCTGGAGATTGAAAGGATCTCCTGGGCTGATCAGTACGGTGGCTTGAACTCCCAGTCAGGTCCCAGCGAGGCTTGGTCTCCCTGGGGCTTCCATGCAGCCCTCCCCTGACAGGGAACCTCAGAATGGAATGTTCTGGTACTAGCAGGTATGTGACAAATACTACAAATGCTTGCTCACTGATGTCAGAGGATCAGGGCTGGCCCTGGGCTGACTTTGTTAATCCCAGCTTCCCTCTCTTTTTGTATCTTCTGCTGCCCTTATCTGTCCTGGGCCTTTTCCTTGCTCCTCTCTCCTGACCTTGAAAGATCTCCTTAGGAAAGGAGAGGAGAATTTAGACTATAGTGTAAATGACTGATTGCTTTAAGTGTCTGATCCTGTTAAAGTTTTGCAGCCCCCCTTTCTGTCTATCTTTTTAACAAGCTACACATGACCTCAGTCTTGGGCTTCTGAAACAGGGATCATGAATCCCTGGGATATATGCTGATGTTCTGGGGAGCAGACAAAGCCACAGGATAACCCAGATAACCTTCTGTACCTTCCTGGAACATTTTATTCAGTGAAAAGAAAATAATACATGAAAAGAAAAAACTTGCCTGGATTTTAAAGACAAAACAAAGAGTCTACTCACCATACACAATAGTTGAATTTATTTCCACAAAGCTCAGAGGAGCATAGTTCCCACCTGATTACTCCCACCATGGACTGTGGAAACATCCGGTGATGATAGGACATCCCCTTCTGGTCACAGTCATTTATCATCCTGGTTGGTAGAGACCTGCTCTGCAGGACTTAATACTTTTCTATAATCAATAATATTTTTGAAATGAAGGTTAGACTTTGTATAAGTGTAAACCTGCATTGTGCAGTCTGGACCTTGAAGTCGCTCAGTCGTGTCCAACTCTTCGCAACCCCATGGACTGCAGGCTACCAGGCTCCTCCGTCCATGGGGCACGAGTACTGGAGTGGGTTGCCATTGCCTTCTCCAATGTCTGGACTTACACAGAGCTAAAAGGACATCTAGCAGATTGCCCTGTGTTTCTGAGCATGTGTTTCCTTAAAGGTTTAAGAGTTTTAAGAAGTACCAACCTGACTGCTCCAGATGTAAGACTCTGCGAAATCACAGGTGGAAACTGTTCATGGAACCTTAGTGGAGAGTGCAGGCTACAAGTACAAAACGTGGTACAAGGAGCACAAAGATGGACTTGAGAATACGAATGAAAAAGGAGAAAGCTTGGACGCTGGGCGAGAGGGCCATCACAAGGAGATCACAGAAGACCTGGACAGGAGAGTCAGGAGCTCTGGGCTCTGCAGTGCCCCAGGACCCTGCCCTCCTCCTGCACCTACATACGTCCTGCGTCTCTACGAGGAGAAAGTTCCCCGGAGTCCGGCCATCTCCAGGTCAAAGCCATGGTGTCTGACTTTTGACAGAATCTGATTCTGTTTCCAGAGCTTCGATTTGCTCTCTGATGACTTTTGCTGCAAAGAAATTTCTCTCAATATTCCCAGTGTATCATCAGTCAGTGGATGCTGGAGAAATGAGATGAATCATGCTGGTGGTGTGACAGGTGAATAAGGAAGTAGATGAGTTCATGTTTTGATTAGGACTGCCTCCTGGAACTGGACAAGGATAGACCTTGCCCTCGGGGCACTGGGGTCACTTCTCAAAGTCCTCCTCTATCCTCCTGAAGTACCCTGATGTTCTCCTGGTGTGCCTCTGTCCAGCACCCCTCAGCCCCCACGGGCTCCAGGGCTGATGGTGATGATGTTCTTCGTGATGCTTGAAGGGCTTCCCGGGCCATTGCGCCCCACCCCACACCCTTTGTCTCTAGTGAGCACCAGGCGCCCTGTTTGCCTTCCTCTGTCCTCAGCTACATCCTGTTAGTCATGATGGTCATGATGAGCCAGAACACAGACAAACAGGGCCCTTGCAGACCCATCTCTGGATTGAGAGCTGGTGTGAATTCTCTGGGCTTCCCAGTGGCTCAGTGGTAAAGAATCTGTCTGGAGTGCAGGAGATCACGTTCAATCCCTGGGCCAGGAAGATCCCTTGGAGGAGGACATGGCAACCCCTTCCAGTATTCTGGCCTGGAGAATCCCGTGGACTGAGAAGCCTGGCGGGCTACAGACCATGGGGTCACAGAGAGTCGGACATGACTGGAGCGAGTGAGCACACACATATGCGTGTGAATTCTCTAGGGGGCAGGTGGGGATAGTCATCTGCCTCCCTCCGTTCTGTAGAGAAGCCAGACCCAGGAAAGCAGAGAAGAAAAAAGAAGGGGAACATGCACACACAGAGAACCTTCTAGAGTTGCAAGACATTCACCCTGAGTGTCCCCTGCTGGGTATGGGAACAGTTTCCTCCCTTCCATGCTTCGGGAGTGGAGGCCCCAAGATGCTGAGGAGCAGGGGTGGCTGGTGTCACCCAGGGCCTGCTGACCAGCGCCAGCCCACTCATGACTCACCTGCCCCATGCCGTAGGCACGATGATCTCCGTTTTATGGATGGGAAACTCAGACGTAGAGATACCAGGTAACCCACCCACAGGTCAAGCTCGTAAATGCTGGAGCCGGGACTGCAGTCTCAGAGTTCTGACTTGAATCAGTGTGTTTCACCATGGGGTTGTTTTCCCTCCAGGCCTCAGGACTTTTAAACACTGGACTCCGAGTTCCCTTGTCTCTGGCCTCAGCCAAAGGGGTCCTGAATGCTAAGTGTCTGAGACCACCTGGCACCTCCCTCAGTGCAGAAGGACGCTCCAAGTGGCTCAGTGGAAAAAGAAAGGCAGGGATGCGGCTGCCAGCACATGTACACCTGGCTCCTCAGCCTGGCTCGAGGGCAAGTATCCCCGATCTTCCCAGGCATCTTCCACTGACACTGGTCCACAGGTGGGTGAGGGTGGTTTCCTTTCCCCATCTGCCCGCAGGTCTGGCTCTGGCTCCCACCCACAGCCTCGGGTGCCCTGAGAGCTGGCTGAGAAGTCACCGTTGGCCAAGACCAAGGCTTGGTTCCCCTGGGGCCACACCTCTGTCATCCCCTCTATGACAGATGAGTCAAGTAGAGTCTTGATGTGTATACAGATGGAGGTGCCCCAGCAGCTCTTCCCCCACTGCCTTCCCCATGACACAGTAGGAGCCCAGGGGCTGAGCCCAAAGCAGAAAAGATGTGGAGACAACAGGGAGAGCGTAGGATATTAGGACAGATTCCCGAGAGAGACAGGGAGTGGCCCTGACCACTGTTTAGTGTGGCTCAGATCCTGCATGCACTTCTGAGCAGAGAAAATTGCTTCCAGCTTAGACCTGACAGTGCTGGCTGTGGAGAAAAAGACTTTCCTGTTAATTCTGAGCAGCTAAAATGCATTATTTGTGTGACAAAATTGCTAGTTGATGCCCCAATATACATTTGTTACATAGTACCATTATTATAGACCTTTTAGAACTAACACCCAAAAAAGATGTCCTTTTCATTATAGAGGACTGGAATGCAAAAGCAGGAAGTCAAGGATCACCTGGAGTAACAGCCAAATTTGGCCTTGGAATATGGAATGAAGCAGGGCAAATGCTAAATACTCTTAAAAATCAATTTTAAAAAGCCAGTTATCCCAATTGAAAAATAGACAAAGGACAGTAGTATAAAAATCAGTTCATAAAGGGTATAAAAATGGCCAATAGACATAATAAAATATATTTAATTTTACTAGTAATCAAAGAAATATATATTAAAATAATCCTGAGATCTCATAGTGGTCTGTGAAATTGACAAAGATTAAAGAGAAAAAGAATGCTCAGAGCTGGTAAGGGTTTGAGGGGACAAGGTCGGAAGCAGTGCGAGTGTTGCTGCAGGACAGAGAGTGGGGTGCAAGAGGATGGTCACATCCCAGGTCACATCCGAGTCCCTGGGACAGCCGCCAAGTATGGGTTCTTGTCTCTGCACAGGAAAGAATTCAAGAGCAAGCCATGGTAAAGTGAAAAAAGTTTTATTCAGGGAGAAATTCACTCCACAGACAGAGTGTAGGCCATTTCAGAAGGCAAGAGAGGCACAGGAGACCTGAAAGGCCCATGGGTAAGGGGTTGCCTTTAATTAATTATACATTATTCCATAAAATGCATTTTTTTCTTGCCTTTATTTCATGCTTATTTCTACAATGGTGACCACCTCATCTGTTGTTATAATGAAGATTCTTACTTAACTTGCATTCTATTGACAGCAAATACTTGATGGATTAAAATTAAAATGTAATTTCATTCGAAGGGTGCACAATTTGTATACATTTTTCATTTTAAATGTACATTAGTGGAAATTTAAAAATTTGTTATGTACTTTTATTTATGGGGAAACAGTGGAAACAGTGTCAGACTTTATTTTGGGAGGCTCCAAAATTACTGCTGATGGTGACTGCAGCCATGAAATTAAAAGATGCTTACTCCTTAGAAGAAAAGTTATGACCAACCTAGAGAGCATGTTGAAATAGCAGAGACATTACTTTGCCAACAAAGGTCCGTCTAGTCAAGGCTATGGTTTTTCCAGTGGTCATGTATGGATGTGAGAATTGGACTGTGAAGAAGGCTGAGTGCCGAAGAATTGATGCTTTTGAACTGTGGTGTTGGAGAAGACTCTTGAGAGTCCCTTGGATTGCAAGGAGATCCAACCAGTCCATTACTGAAGGAGATCAGCCCTGGGATTTCTTTGGAAGGAATGATGCTAAAGCTGAAGCTCCAGTACTTTGGCCACCTCATGTGAAGAGGTGACTGAAGAAAAGTTATGACCAACCTAGAGAGCATGTTGAAATAGCAGAGACATTACTTTGCCAACAAAGGTCCGTCTAGTCAAGGCTATGGTTTTTCCAGTGGTCATGTATGGATGTGAGAATTGACTGTGAAGAAGGCTGAGTGCCGAAGAATTGATGCTTTTGAACTGTGGTGTTGGAGAAGACTCTTGAGAGTCCCTTGGATTGCAAGGAGATCCAACCAGTCCATTACTGAAGGAGATCAGCCCTGGGATTTCTTTGGAAGGAATGATGCTAAAGCTGAAGCTCCAGTACTTTGGCCACCTCATGTGAAGAGGTGACTCATTGGAAAAGACCCTGATGCTGGGAGGGATTGGGGGCAGGAGGAGAAGGGGACAACAGAGGATGAGATGGCTGGATGGCATCACCGACTCGATGAGTGAGTCTGAGTGAACTCTGGGAGTTGGTGATGGACAGGGAGGCCTGGCGTGCTGCGATTCATGGGGTCACAAAAAGTTGGACACGAATGAGCGACTGAACTGAACTTTTATTTACATTTTTAAAAGTTACTTTTCTTCTAAGATACTTAAAAGCAGATATTAAATTGAAAGGGAAATACAAATTATAACAAATAGCTAACAATTTTTAAAAGCATTTAAATATATCTGGATTTTGAAAAATATTTTATAAATTCAGTCACATTTAATACTTTTATAAAAATAAAACCATTTGCAGTTTTAATACTAAATGTATCTCAAGTTTCCAATGTAAGAATTAATATCTTACTTTCATTCATGTTATACCTAGACTTCGGGTTGTTAAATTTTTGGTCTCAAGACTCCTTAAGCTACTGAAAGTTGTTGAGAACTCCAAAAAGCCTTTATCTTAGAATTAACACTGGGAAGTTTTTAAAACACAAGAATATATAAGCACAAATTCCATTATCTCCCAGAGCACTGATGACATTACATGTCTTGCAACCTCTAGAAAACTCCACTGTATACTCTAGAAAGCATGAGAATGAAAAGGGCAAATAAAGTCTTAGTAGTATTAAGAAAAAAAATAATGTGATCTAGACCCTGAAAAGGTGTCTGGGACTTCAGGGGTCCCCAGAACCACTGATCTATAACCACACAGTATAAATTTAAGAGTAAGGTGAATCACCTGGAGGTGAACACCTCTCCCTTCATAAACTAATCTGAAGAGAAGCAAGAAAACGGGCACTTGCCATCACTGCTAAATGATTCCTCACTCTGCAAGGATCTGTTTATTGTATTAGCGCTATCTGACAGGAAGACTGACAAGTCCAATTGTCTTTTCTCTTACTTAAGCACTTCCTCCATTTGCCCTCGGGCCCTGAAGAGTATTCGTTCCTAGAGCTGAACCAGCTCTCTGCCACATCCTGAGTGCTACTCTGGCTCTTCTCATCCCTGGCCAGTGACTTTTCAGTATCTTCTAACTTGCAATTTAGGTCCATTCTGGAGTTCCCCCTTCCCCAGGATGGTGCTGCTGCTGCTGCTGCTGCTGCTAAGTCACTTCAGTCATGTCTGACCCTGTGCAACCCCATAGACAGCAGCCCACCAGGCTCCCCGGTCCCTGGGATTCTCCAGGCAAGAACACTGGAGTGGGTTGCCATTTCCTTCTCCAGTGTGGCTATGCTAAACTCCCAGGGGTTATATAAAATACTGAGTGAGATCCTTAGGGGAGGAAAGTAGGTCCTCTCTGGGATCTTTCTATAGCAGCCCCACGCTAGGTAACCTGAGTTAGTTTAGTTCTTGGTACACTACCCTTGGGTCTCATTCCTGGAAATGCTAGAAGCCCATCTACATATGGGTTTGCATCCTGCTGCCCCTCAGCACATGGGGCTGGTGATGTCTCCAAGACTGCAGCAGTGACCTCCTCCCTTCACGAGCAGGGGCCTCCCACCCCCTCCTGCTGCCTGGTCCTTCACTTGGACTGGAGCAGACCTGCTCCTTCTCTTTCTTCTGAATTAACTTCTTTACCTAAAAAATTTTCTGGATCCCCTTCTATTCCCACATCAGATGGGGTCTCTAGTCTCCTCCCGCTTAGCTCTTCTATGCCATTGTCCTGCTGGCCTTCCCCATACACACCTCAAAACAGGGCAGGAGTTGTCTCTAGTCTTGGATCCCTCAAACATCAGGAAACATTTGGTCACATCACCCTCCACAAGGGCTCATTTCAGCATATAGGGGCATGGGCTTCCTTGATGGCTCAGCGGTGAAGAATCCTCCTGCATCTCAGGAGCCACAGGTGACATGGATTCAGTCCTTAGGTTGAGAAGATGCCCTATAGAAGGGCAGGGCAACTCACTCCAGTATTCTTGCCTGGAGAAATCCATGGACAGAGGAGCCTGGTGGGCTACAGTCCCTGGGGGTCGCAAAGAGCCCAACATGACTGAGCAAGTTGGCACTCACACACAAGGACTTTATGCTACATTTTACACTTCTCCTCAACTGCGAACTCTTCTGCCTCTCTTAGGCTCAGAGCTGTTTATCAGGGTTAGTGACAGGGCTGATGAGGTACCTGCTTTACTTATACGCTCTTGGTACACCTCTCCAGGCGTACACCAGCGTCCTCCGGGTTTGCCCTAAAAGGGTAAAGCTGCTTTTCTGTTTGCCTCTCTACTCTGTTTCTTGCAAGTCTCCAGAGGAGCAAGTACAAGCCCCACGTTTCTGAGTCAGATAGGAGAGTAGTCTAGGAACAAATACTGATTCCTCATTACTATTCTGCCACCTATACCTTACTCACTAGTTCTTGCTAGTCAGTAAGTAGCACTGTTAAATGTTCAAATAATTCCTTTTTACTCATGAACATATAGGCTGCCGTCTATGGGGTCGCACAGAGTCGGACACGACTGCAGCGACTTAGCAGCAGCAGCAGCATAGATCAACAAAGGATTTTTTTTCGAAAGGAAAAGGATCCTTAGTAGTTCGAGGTGCAGTCATTGAGGCCATTTTAACTATTCTGCCATCGTGGCAGGCATAGGATCGAGGTGGCCAGGCCACACTGAAGTAGGACGCACGTGCACAGTGCTGGCTTGTGGCCCCCCTGGTGGAGCTGTAGGGCTTGTTGCTTTAATAAGCCCCGCCACCACTAAGCTGCTCAGCCATCCAACCCAATCTGGTCTCCCTCCAAGTCTTCCTTATCCTCCTCTCCTTGCAATTGCTCTCTGCCGAGCTCAGCTACTTCCCAAGCCTTTTTCAAAGGCCCTCTTATATGTGCACTCCCCTAGTCTTTCACACTGAGGACTACTTCAAAGGCTGGCAGCCCTGGGAAGGGAGGCCTGACAATAAAAGAAATCCCAACTGGAGAAAGGTTTGCTTTGGCAGCTGCCTGATTGTTCTGTAGGTGGGGAGGCGCCTGCTCCAACCTCTGCAGCTCACTTGCCCTCACAGCTCATTACAGATGTTTTCTTTTGGTCTGGTTCCCTTCGGGGCCTCTGAGCCCCCACTTCTAGCAAGCTTATGTAAATTTTTGTGAGGCCTTAGCTGCTCCTGCCTCCACTGATCCCTTTATCTGCTGCCAACAGGAGACTTTCTTAATCTTGCTCTGAGCCACACTCAGGAGGGGAGAGGCTGAAACACTCCAAAGGTGGGGCCCATCGTTATTTGGTTCTGCAGCTTATTCCAAGGCCACAAGGCTTAGAAGGAATGCGTTGAACAACCTTCTACCAGAAAGCCTGCTCCATCATGTGTTTCCTCCAAGAACCCCTTGTGGGCCTCCATAGAAATCCTGAACCTCAGCAAGAATTATTATTTCTTTGTGCAGGACTTGCAATATATATATATATTTTTAAATCACCCTGCAAACCAAGCTGATTACTGACTGAATTCACCTTAGTAGTAGTTGCGCACCATTAGTCACTCAGTCTTGTCTGACTCTCTGTGACCCCACAGATTGTCGCCTGCCAGGCTCCTCCGTCCATGGGATTCTCCAGGCAAGAATACTGGAGTGAGTTGCCATTCCCTTCTCCAGGGGATTTTTCCTGACCCAGGGATCAAACCCAGGTCTCCTGCATTGCAGGCAGATTCCTTATGGTCTGAATCACCAGGGAAGTTCCCTTACTGATATCCAATTGAGGACCCCTGACTGACTTGTTTAAACTAGGAATTCTTGACTCAACTGAAATAATTTTGACCTTCTCTTGCAGTGCTGCTTTATTTCAAATGCTTTTTGAAAAGGTCTGAATCCTAAAGGCCAGAAAACCGTCCAACAGCTCCAAGGATATGTGCATGGACATGTATGACACACTGAGGGTCTCTGTCCTTCAGGCAAACTCTGGCATCTGGCCAAGTACTGAGTCCTTCTCTTGATGAAATCATAAGGGATTTGATTTAGGTCATACCTGAATGGCCTAGTGGTTTTCCCTACTTTCTTAAGTTTAAGTCTGAATTTGGCAATAAGGAGTTCATGATCTGAGCCACAGTCAGCTCCCAGTTTTGTTTTTGTTGACTGTATAGAGCTTCTCCATCTTTGGCTGCAAAGAATATAATCAATCTGATTTCGGTGTTGACCATCTGGTGATGTCCATGTGTAGAGTCTTCTCTTGTGTTGTTGGAAGAGGGTGTTTGCTATGACCAGTGCGTTCTCTTGGCAAAACTCTATTAGCCTTTGACCTGCTGTAGGGGCAGCGGCTCTGGGTGCAGTAGACCTGGGGCATAAGCCCTCTTGGAGGAGGTTGCCTTTAACCCCAACATAGAGCCACCAGAACTTCCACAGGAGTAGGGGAGCAGACACTTGGAGGGCACAAACAGAACCTTGTGCACACCAGGACCCAGGAGGAAAGAACAGTGACCCCACAAGAGATTGACCCAGACTTGCCCGTGAGTGTCCAGGAGTCTCTGGCAGAGGGGTGGGTCAGTGGTGGCCTGCTGCAGGGTTGGGGGTACTGAGTGCAGCAGTGCCTGCATGGGACCTTTTGAAGGAGGTTGCCATTATCTTCATTCAGTTCAGTTCAGTTCAGTCGCGCAGTCGTGTCCGACTCTTTGCGACCCCATGAATCACAGCACGCCAGGCCTCCCTGTCCATCACCAACTCCCGGAGTTCACTCAGACTCACGTCCATTGAGTCTGTGATGCCATCCAGCCATCTCATCCTCGGTCGTCCCTTTCTCCTCCTGCCCCCAATCCCTCCCAGCATCAGGGTCTTTTCCAATGAGTCAACTCTTCGCATAAGGTGCCCAAAGTACTGGAGCTTCAGTTTTAGCATCATTCCTTCCAAAGAAATCCCAGGGTTGATCTCCTTCAGAATGGACTGGTTGGATCTCCTTGCAGTCCAAGGGACTCTCAAGAGTCTTCTCCAACACCACAGTTCAAAAGCATCAATTCTTCAGCGCTCAGCCTTCTTCACAGTCCAACTCTCACATCCATACATGACCACAGGAAAAACCATAGCCTTGACTAGACGGACCTTAGTCGGCAAAGTAATGTCTCTGCTTTTGAATATACTATCTAGGTTGGTCATAACTTTTCTTCCAAGGAGTAAGCGCCTTTTAATTTCATGGCTGCAGTCACCATCTGCAGTGATTTTGGAGCCCAAAAAAACAAAGTCTGACACTGTTTCTACTGTTTCCCCATCTATTTCCCATGAAGTGATGGGGCCAGATGCCATGATCTTTGCTCAGCCTTCTTCACAGTCCAACTCTCACATCCATACATGACCACAGGAAAAACCATAGCCTTGACTAGACAGACCTTAGTCGGCAAAGTAATGTCTCTGCTTTTGAATATACTATCTAGGTTGGTCATAACTTTTCTTCCAAGGAGTTTTATCCAAGGAGTATTCTTCCAAGGAGTATTATCTTCATTACCTCCACTATAGTTTGGCCTCAGGTCAAACAACAGGGAGGGGACATAGCCCTGCCCATCAACTGAAAATTGGATTAAAGATTTACTGAGCATGGCCTTGACCATCAGAACAAGACCCAGTTTCCCCCTCAGTCAGTCTGTCCCATCAGGGAGCTTCCATAAGCCTCTTAATCCTCCATCAGAAGGCAGACAGAATGAAAACCACAGTCACAGAAAACTAACCAATTTGATCACATGGACCACAGCCTTGTCTAACTCAGTGAAACTATGAGCCATGACGTGTAGGGCCACCCAAGATGGATGGGTCATGGTGGAGAGTTCTGACAAAACGTGGTCCACTGTAGAAGGGAATGGCAAACCACTTCAGTATTCTTGCCTTGCAAACCAATAAACAGTATGAAAAGGCAAAAAGATAGGACACTGAAAGATCAACTCCCCAGGTCAATAGGTGCCCAACATGCTACTGGAGATCAGTGGAGAAATAACTCCAGAAAGAAGAGATGGAGCCAAAGCAAAGACAACACCCAGTTGTGGATGTGACTGGTGATAGAAGTAAACTCTGATGCTGTAAAGAGCGGTAGTGCATCAGTTCAGTTCAGTCGCGCAGTCGTGTCCGACTCTTTGCGACCCCATGAATCGCAGTACGCCAGGCCTCCCTGTCCATCACCAACTCCCGGAGTTCACTCAGACTCACGTCCATTGAGTCTGTGATGCCATCCAGCCATCTCATCCTCGGTCGTCCCTTTCTCCTCCTGCCCCCAATCCTCCCAGCATCAGGGTCTTTTCCAATGAGTCAACTCTTCGCATAAGGTGCCCAAAGTACTGGAGCTTCAGCTTTAGCATCATTCCTTCCAAAGAAATCCCAGGGTTGATCTCCTTCAGAATGGACTGGTTGGATCTCCTTGCGGTAGTGCATAGGAACCTAGAATCTTAGATCCATGAATCAAGGCAAATTGGAAGTGGTCAAACAGGGGATGGCAAGAGTGAACGTCGACATTTTAGGAATCAGTGAGCTAAAATGGACTGGAATGGGTGAATTAACTCAGGTGACCATTTATCTACTATGATGAGCAAGAATCCCTTAGAAGAAATGGAGTAGCCATCATAGTCAACAAAAGAGTCCGAAATGCAGTACTTGGATGCAGTCTCAAAAACAACAGAATGATCTCTGTTTCCAAGGCAAACCATTCAATATCACAGTAATCCAAGTCTATGCCCTGACCAGTAATGCTGAAGAAGCTGAAGCTGAATTGTTCTATGAAGACCTACAAGACCTTCTAGAACTAACACCCAGAAAAAGATGTCCCTTTCAGGACATTACCATGGTTACCAAACAGACTCCACTGCTCCAGCCTGAACATTCTAGAAGAAGGCAGGGAGGACCTGAGATGGCCTTCTTCAACTTATATCTGTTAGGATATCAAAATTCCTTTCAGAACAAGAAGAGGGACAAAACTGAAGAAACAAGTAAGGGAAACATAGAATAGAGGGTTAGAAGGGCCACTTCTTAGTCATTTCTTTTCCTACCTTGGGTTAGAGTTTTATCCTCCAAGATTAACCACTACACTAGTTAAAATTATGGAGTAGACAAATTATCCATTCCCTCTCCTGTCATTTAATATCCTTGTTAAAACACCCAGTTTGTTCAACTGAATGAATTCATTTGCTCATTTAATCAGTATTTATTAAGCACCAACTATGTGTCAGACTTTATGTTGGTGACTAGGGTTACAAAGACAGATAGGATTAGACCTCTCTCTGCTATAAAGTGGCAGACTATCCAATGAGATAAGTATGTAAACAAAACAATTTGCGATATGGTGTATGATTCAGTTAAATATGGAATGCTATAGAACCACTAAAGAGGAAGTACCTGATGCTATTAGATTGAAATGAGAATACAAGGATCCTTTAGAGAAGAACTCCCACAGGAAATGCTTCTAGAATTCAATATTAAAGGATGGTTGGAATTAACCAAGTAGACAAGAAGGGAATGCAGCACAGACAAAGGAACAGAGAATTGAGAGTCTTATTAAATGAGCTCCAAGTCCTTGAGTACAGACAAGTGGTAGACAGGAGCTAAGAAGCAGGTGTTGAAAACTAGGCAAGGGCCAGATAATTGAGGATTATGTTATCCATGCTAACCTTTTAACTTTATAGGAACTATTGAAGGAATTTTAGTAGGCAGTGAGTAAATAATCAGACCCGTATTATATCTGCAATACCTAGCAGTACCTCATATCTAATAGAGGTCTAATAAATGTATTTGTAGAGTGAATGAATGAATAAGTGATACTGAATGACTAATTCTAAAGAGAGGATTTACAGGAGATGTGACAAGATTAAGATAGTAAAAGATGAATTGCTTGAAAACGGAAATAAAAGAGAAAGGGTATTCCAGGCAGAATGAAGAACACATGTGAAGGAAATTAAATGTGGGCAGGAACTGTTGCAAAAGTTTTATTGGGGTAAAGGGAGGGGAAAACTGGGGAAAGATAAAGCACAAAGTTAAGGCTGAGAAGGACTGAGCTTGTGTAGGACTCCACTGGGGACTCTCTGTTCTCTAATCCTATCAAAGAAGCTCTGTTTCACGTATTTAGCATTCAGGTAAGATTTGTACAAAGAGTCCCACTAATAGACCCTGCTGCTGGTGCTAAGTCACTTCTGTCGTGTTTGACTCTGTGCGACACCACAGATGGCAGCCCACCAGGCTCGCCCGTCCCTGGGATTCTCCAGGCAAAAACACTGGAGTGGGTTGCCATTTCCTTCTCCAATGCATGAAAGTGAAAAGTGAAAGTGAAGTCGCTCATCGTGTCCGACCCTCAGTGACCCTATGGACTGCACCCTTCCAGGCTCCTCCGTCCATGGGATTTTCCAAGCAAGAGTACTGGAGTGGGGTGCCATTGCCTTCTCCGAATAGACCCTGCTGCTGTTGCTGCTAAGTCGCTTCAGTCATGTCCAACTCTGTGCAACCCCATAGACAACAGACCCTAGGAATCCCTTAATAGCCCTATACCCTACTTGCCCCCACCCAGCTGGGTCGAAGCATTGTGCCCTGGTGAGGATAGTTTTGTCTCCAAATTAGTTCATCACCCTCTCTCAGTTAGTTCATCACCCTTCTCAGAGAAACACACTTGGCCTCCTCACTAATTTCCCATGTTCCATTTTGTTTATATATTGCCCTCCTGTAATGATAGTTGAGAATTTAGCTTCCCCTCTCCCATCCTAGTTCTTCTAGTATAGTTATGTCACAATTTTAGGTTTATGGTAAGAAAAATTCTAAGAATGACCCTCAATGAATCTTGGCCTTATATCATCCCCTCCCCTTTGAATGTGGGTGGAACCTCTGAATATGATGGAAAACACTCTAGTGATTGTTACTTTACATAGAAAAAAAGGAGATTATGTGAGTGGGCCTAATCTAATCACACAAGCCCTTTAAAATCTGAGTGGTTTTTTCCAGCTAACAAAAAAAGTGGAATTTGGAGATTAAAAGCATGTGGGGCTCCAAAGATGGAGGGGGACTGCATGCCAAGAAATGTGGGTGGCAGTTAGGAGCTGAAAAAAGTGTCCCAGCTGACAGTCATCAAGGCATCAGTCCTATAACAACAAAAACCTGAATTCTGTCAATAACCTGAATGAACCTGAAAATAGATTCTTCCTAGAGACTCCAGATAAGACCCCAGCCCAGCCAAGACTTAGATTTCAGCCTTGTGAGACTAAGTAGAGACTGCCAGACTTCCGACTTATGGAAGTGTCTTAAGTGAGTGAATGACATTGTTTTAAGTATTTATTTATTTTGGCTGTGTCCCGTCTCAGTTGTGGCAGATGGCTCTCCCATCTTAAGTTGCAGCATGTGGGATCTTTAGTTGCTGCTCACGGGAATCCTCTTCTAGTTGCAGCATATGGGATCCAGTTCCCTGACCACGGATTGAACCCTGGCCAGCTGCACTGGGAGAGCGGAGTTTTAGCCACTTGGACCACCAGGGTGTTGTTTTAAGCTACTAAATTTGTGGTCATTTGAGATGTAGCAGTAGAAACCCTAATACAAGCTTATGTCTATAGTCTTGTAGTCTTAAAACATGTAAAAATTGTTTACTTCTAAGGCAATTAATTTGACTATAATAACTTTTTTCTTCAATTTTTTGTTTATTCCTAGAGTTAAGAACTGCCACCATTGTTTCCCCCTACCCCCATTTGCTTGGTTCTCTGCTATTACTTCAACAACTGTATCCAATGCCAGTGATATTTTTTCCAATCATTCAAAACACAAGTAATCTACCAATTCCTTTTTTTCCAAACCTCTCTCTCCTACTCCTACATTCTGCCTTTTATTCCTGGCACATAGCTCTTTCCTAAAACTTGCTTTTGCCTCTCTCCAAGATTTTATTCCCTGTTTCCTAGATTCTTTCTTTCTTGGTTTTACTCTTTCCTTCTCCTAGAATATATCCTTGACTAGCTTTCTAAGAATGTATCGGAGGTATATTTTTGAGTGAAGAATGGTTTTAGACTACCATCACACTTGATTGTCAGCTTTTCCAGATATGGAATTCTAGGTTGAAAATCATTTTCTGAAAACTTTGAAGGTATACTTTATTGCCCTCTAACTTCCAGCTGTATCTTTTATGTAGGATCTATTTGTCTCCAGAAGCTTTTTCTTTTTTGTACCCTAAGTGTTTGAAATTTCATAATGTTGGAACTTGCTATATAGGTCTTTTTTTATCCACTGTGATAGACTTTCCATGAGCTTTTTCAACCTGGACATTTGTACCCTTCATTTCTAACAAATTTTCCTCTATTACTTCTTTATTAATTTATTCTCTATTTTCTCTCTCCTCTCTTTTTGGAACTTCATTTATCAGCTATAAAACCTGAGGTGATCCTCTATTCATATTTCTCTATATTTCCTTTGGGTTTTAAAAAAATTTACTCTTTGGGAGCCTCCTCAATTTTATCTTCCAACCTTCTGGGTTAATTATCTTTTGCTGTGTAAGAAATTACCCTAAAACATAGAGGCTTAAACCAACAAAACATGTGTTACCTAATAGCCTCTGTGAATCAGGAATCCAGAAGGAGTTTAGGGAGGTGGTTCTAGCTCAGGGTTTCTCATGTGTTTTCAGACAGGGTGTCAACAGGGGCTCCAGTCATCTCACAGCTGGAGGCCTCCATTCTTATCAACAGCTGGGCATCTCTGGCTCTTGACTCGACACCTCATTTCTTACCACATGAGCCTCCCCATAAGCTGCTTGAGCGTTCTAACCTGGCAGCTAACTTTCCTCAGAGCTGGTGATCAGAGAAAGAAAGGAAGGAGGAAGCCAAATGTCTTTTTATGACCTCGTCTCAGAAGTGACTGTCACTTCCACCTTATTCCTTTTGTTAGAAGAGAGTCACTAAATCCAGCCCACACACAAGGGAAAGGGTAATAAAGAAGCTGTGGACATGGGCAAATCACCATATCTTTGTATCAGAATATTTTGGTGACTATATTCTTAATTTCCAAGGACTGTTTTTGATCCTCTGGTTTTCCTTTTCCACATCTTTTTTCTTCAGGGATATTTATACTTTATTTGAAATTCTCTTCTGTTCTCTGCATTAGCTCTGTTTCTCCTGCTCTTTTCTTTCCTATGAGTTTATTTTGGTCTCTGTTTTCCTCACTGATAACTATTGTCAAATAACTGGTTATCCTTGGCTCTTTATCGTAAGAGTGAGGAACTAAAAAGCTGACTAGAAGCTGGAGGGCAGGGTTGGTTATCCATTTTGGGCTTCCCTAGGAGCTTTCCACTGGCGTTCTACATGTTCTCCAGGGAAGAACACCATACTTGCCTCTCTGGGGATTGTTATGTGTTTGTTGCTAGCATATTGGGACCAAGACTGAAGTCACTTTTGAGGATCTTGGTTTTCACATAATCATGGTATTTTTAGTCCTACACCGTATGCCATCCCTCACAATAAATCTTGTCCAGGAGTGCAGTGCCTCCAAGATTCAGTTCCTCCAAAGACATCTTTCTCTTTTTTCCTCATTTTTATTGAGATATAATTGACATATAACATTGTGTAGGTTTGGGCTTCCCTGGTGGCACAGCAGTAAAGACTCCACCTGCCAAGCAGGAGACGTGAGTTCGATCCCTGGTCAGGAATATCCCCTGGAGAAAGAAATGGCAACCCACTCCAGTATTCTTGCCTGAGAAATCCCATGGACAGAGGAGTCTGGTGGGCTACAGTCCATGGGGTCGCAAAGAGTCAGACACAACTTAGCTACTAAACAACAACAAGCAAATTGTGTAAGTTTAAGGTGTACTGCTGCTGCTGCTAAGTCACTTCAGTCATGTCCGACTCTGTGTGACCCCATAGACGGCAGCTCCCAAGTCCCTGGGATTCTCCAGGCAAGAACACTGGAGTGGGTTGCCATTTCCTTCTCCAATGCATGAAAGTGAAAAGTGAAAGGGAAGTTGCTCAGTCATGTCCGACTCTTCGAAACCCCATGCACTGCAGCCTACCAGGCTCCTCTGTCCATGGGATTTTCCAGGCAAGAGTGCTGGGGTGGGATGCCATTGCCTTCTCCGTTAAGGTGTACAATATGTTGATTTGATACATTTAAAATATATTGCAAAATGTTAACCACTGTAGCATTAGCTCTAATACCTCCATGACATCACATAATTGCCATTTCTTTCTTGTGGTAATAACATTTAGGATCTACTCTCTCAGTACCTTTCAATTACATATAATACCATTTAATTACCTATAATCACCATGCTGTACGTTAGATCCCCATAACTTATTCATCTTATAAATGAAAGTTTATACCCTTCGGCCAACATCTCATCCCCTCACCTCCAGCTCCTGGTGACCACCATTCTACTTTCTGAGTTCTACTTTTATAGATTCCACATATAATGAGATCATACAGTATTTGTTGTCTTCTCTCTGACTCACTTACTTATCTTACTTAGCATCATGCCCTGAAGGTCCGTTCATGTGGCTGCAAATAACAGGATTTCCTTTTTTCCCATGACTGAATAATATTTCATGGTATATGTATTTATACTGCACCTTCTTTATCCATTCATTCATTGGCAGACACTTAAGGTTCTGCAAATGGCTATTGTGAATAATGCTGCAGTGAACATGAAAATGAAGATTTCTCTTCAAGATCCTATTTTTATTGCCTTTGGATATATAGCCAGAAGTGGAGCTTCTGGACAGAGAAATCTTTTCTCTCCTTGCTAGGGCATGGTGAATATGATGAGCCCGGTTGTGCCATGTGCTCTGTAGACAGTTTCAGTGAATACCCCCCTGTTCTCAGACCTATTTTTTTTACTCCTACCTTCTGTGGTACCTGCTATATACTAAAGTTTGAGTTTCTCAAGCAGATTAGGTCAATTCTAGATATATCCTCCATTGCAGAAACTTAGGTTAAAACGTTTCCCATTCCGATAAACTGGGGCTTCCCAGATAGCATTAATGGTAAAGAACCCACTTGCCAATGCAGGAGATGTGGGTGCTATCCCTGGGTTGGGAAGATCCCCTGGAGGAGGGCATGATGCCCACTCCAGTATTCTTGCCTGGAGAGTCTCATGGACAGAGGAGCCTGGTGGACTGCAGTCCATGGGGTTTCAGAGCCAGACAGGATGAAGTGATATGGCCCACGTGCGTGCACGTTCTGATAAGTTAGTTGCTACCCCTTTATCCACTTTCCATTTTTCAAAAGATGTTTCCAGTGAAATATATCATCTTGCTACTGTATCCTTCCTCTCTCTCTGCCCCTGAAGGTTAATGCCATTTTTATCATTGTTGTTTGTTTGTTTGGGGGGCAGCACTGGGTCTGCATTGCTATGCACAGGCTTTCTCTAGTTGCAGCGAGCAGGGGCTGCTCTCTGGTTGCAGTGTGTGGGCTTCTCACTGCAGGGGCTTCGCTTTGGAACAGGGGCTGTAGGCACACTGGTGTTAGTAGTCGGGGTGCATGGGCTCAGTTGCCCCGTGGCATGTGAAATCTTCCCAGACCAGGAGTGGAACCTGTGTCCCGTGCATTGGCAGGCAGATTCTCAACCACAGGACCACCAAGGAAGTCCTTGTTGTTGCTATTTTGATGTCGTTTTAGGAAATTTAGGAGAGAAAGAAAATAAACTTCATGGTTAATCATTTTTAAAACTGATTTCTGTGATGTATTTCCAAAATTATAGAAAATTTGTAAGACTGGTACAAAGAAATTCCCTATACCCTTTACCCAAATTAGTCAATTGTTAATATTTGGCCATATTTGCTTGTTCTCTCTCCCCTCATATATATATAATTTATATATTAGCATATATATATAAACATCTGTTTTTTTCTCAGCTAGTTGAGAATCAGTAGTTCATATTATGTCCTTTACTCTCAAATATTTCAGTTTGTATTTCTTAAAAATAAGAACACTTTTTTAGGGGCTGCCCTGGTGGCTCAGTGGTAAAGAATCCACCTGCCAATGCAGGGAACATGGGTTCAATCCCTGATCTGGGAAGATGCCACAGAGCAACTAAGCCAGTGTGCCACAACTATTGAGCATGTGCCCTAGAGCCTGGGAGCCGAAGCTACTAAAGCTCACGTGCGCTAGATCCCATGCTCTGCAACAACAGAAGCCACCAGAAAGAGAAACCTGCACACCGCAGCTAGAGAGTAGCCCCTGCTCGCTGCAACTAGACAAAAACCCGAGCAGCATCAAAGACCCAGCATAGCCAAAAACAAACAAATAAAATTATTTTCTAAAAAGAATAAGAACAATTTTTTTAGATAATCTACAGTATAAGTTATCAAACTCAGCAATTTTAACACTGATACAATACTATTATCTAATTACCTACAGTCTATATTCCAATTTTCCCAGTTGCCCTGTTAATGTCCTTTAGAACAAAATTTTCCCTTTTAGGATCCAATTAAGGATCAGGCATTGCATTTAGTTGGCTGCCTCTTTAGTTTCCTTGTATCTGGAAAAATTCCTCTGCTCCTTTGTTTCATGACGTTGACAATTTTAAGAGTACAGGCAAGATATTTTATAGTTTTTCTTAATTTGGGTTTATCTGACATTTATTAAGATTAAGGGCTTCCCTTATGGCTCAAATGGTAAAGAATCTGCCTGTAATGTGAGAGACCCAAGTTCAGTCCCTGGGTCGGGAAGATCCCCTGGAGAAGGGAATGGTAACCCACTCCAATATTCTTGCCTGGAAAATGCCATGGACTTAGGAGCCTGGTGGGCTACAGTCCTCAGGGTTGCCAAGAGTTGGTTGGACATGGCTGAGCAACTAACACTTCCTTTCTCTAGATCAGGTTTAAATGTTTTTGGCAGGAATAAGCAATATTATGTCTTTAATACATCACATCAGGAGGCTTGATAGTTTTTCTTAATTTGGGTTTATCTGACATTTATTAAGATTAAGGGCTTCCCTTATGGCTCAAATGGTAAAGAATCTGCCTGTAATGTGAGAGACCCAAGTTCAGTCCCTGGGTCGGGAAGATCCCCTGGAGAAGGGAATGGTAACCCACTCCAATATTCTTGCCTGGAAAATGCCATGGACTTAGGAGCCTGGTGGGCTACAGTCCTCAGGGTTGCCAAGAGTTGGTTGGACATGGCTGAGCAACTAACACTTCCTTTCTCTAGATCAGGTTTAAATGTTTTTGGCAGGAATAAGCAATATTATGTCTTTAATACATCACATCAGGAGGCTTGAGATGTCATTTTGTCCCATTATTGGTGATGTTATCTTTGACCATTTGATTAAGGTAGTGTTTTCCAACAAGTGGATAGTGACAAAGTAAAGGGACAAAATAGGTGATAAGTAGTTAATCCCACTGGGAGATTGTACGAAACAGTATGAAAGACCCTGTAATTTAATGATTACTTAAGAAAGCAGGTTTGCTTAACCACGAAACCAAGCAGACTAGCTTAGCAACAGAACCACACAGTGGCAGAAGACATGACCCAAAATAATAAAACAATAGTGGCGTGAGACTCACAACCTGTCCATTGAGCTCAGTAGGTTAATGATCCCTAGGACATGCTCTCTGCACACGTAAAAAACAATAATTTGTGCACCTAGCTTGACCATGTAGGGACAAAAATCTCCCTTGCCCAACCTGGAGGAGGAGCTGATGATGGAAGCGTGACATCTACTCAAGAAAGACAAAGTCCTTCTCCCTCTCCCCACTTTTCCTGTGATTATAAAACTAGCCCAGTAAGTTCTCGGAGCATGGCATCCCCTTGCCCACCTACTTGTAAGCCTCCAAGTGTCCTTTTCTAATCAGCTACTTCTTATCTATCACTTTGTCTCTTGCTGAATCTTTTCTGCGCTGAGACATAAAGTACTACAGTATCAGAGCTCTTCAGAGCCCCTGAGACAAAACCCAAACATTTTCAAAGTTGCTATTTTTATTTTGTAATTTGTAGTGATTTCCATGAAGATATTTTGAAAAAGTGTAAATACCCTATTTTACATCAAACTTTTTCTTACTAGTTTTATCATCTACTGTTGATTCGGTTATCTCTATGATAGCTCCAAAATGGTAATTTTCTAACTCAAAAGTGTAAAATTTAGGCATGAGTTTTTCCAAAGCATTCAATTTCATTTTTATACAAATCACTGCTCTTTTTTTTAATATCCCAGAAGTTTATTTAATTCTTGCTTGATACATTTTATAGAGAAAGGTTGGGACTATTTGCTTTGGGTGCCCCTAGTAAATCTCATGGAGGCACCCACTGATCCTTTTTTTAAAATACATATTCCATTAGTTTAATATATCATTAAATTGCAATTACAAAGTAAAACTGGAGTAAATTTTGTGGGGAGAAAAGTCACAGCTGACTCTTGGTATGCATACAGTTCAACTGGTGGGAGCATAAGTATGCAGGTATGCTAGAGAGCAGCTCTTGGCTGCAACTGGAGTGTTTCAGGCATCTTTTAATACATTTTTCAGAGGAAATGCAGAACATTAATTAATCTAGCAAACCTATTCAATGGAGCTTCTTTAGAAGAGCTCCTAATATTTATAATATTGAGCTATTCACATTTAATATTCTAAAATACATCAAGGAACTAGGGCATTGTAAAGAATTATTGATAAAAACTTAGATATGCTTGTCCTGGACCAAGCTATAGGTTCCTGAATATTTGCCAAATTCTATATGTGAGTTAGGATACGAGGGGGGAATAAATTTGAGGTCCCTTTCCAGACATATTTTAGAAGCTTAGAATTCCTTGTGGTGAAATATCACCCAAATGAGACTAATGTAATATTGTATGTCAACTATACTTCAGTTAAAAAACAAAGAAATATTACCCAAATATAATGATATCTGATAGAATTGACAAGATACTCTAAAATTCATATAGAAATGTAGGGTATCCAGAATAACCAAAGCAATCTTGAAGAATAAGAATGATGGAGGACATACTTCCCAATTTCAATTCTTCTACAAAGCTTCTATAATCAAGACCATGGTGATGTTGGCATAAGAATTGCCATATTAGATCAGTGAAATAGAATTGAGAGTCTAGAAATAAACTCTTATATTTATGGTCAATTGATTTGCAACAAAGGTGCCAAGACAATTCAAAGGAGAGAATAGCTTTTTCAACAAATGGTGTTGCAAAAACTGGATAATCACATGCAGAAGAATGAAATTGGACCCCACCTCATACCATATGCAAAAATAAAAATGGATCACAGACATAAATATAAGAGCTAAAACTTTAAAACTTTTAGAAGAAAAATCTTCATGACCTTGGATTAGGCAATGTTTTGTAATAAATGACAGCAAAAGCATAAATGACAGAAGAAAAGATACATTGGATTTCATAAAAATTAAAAACTTTTGTGTTTCAAAGAACACTGTCAAGTAAGTGAAAAGAGGTTTACGTGTTTTTGTAAATGTTTGGATTATAAAACAGATTTTAAAATAAATAAGTAGCTCTAGCTGCCATCTTGCGTCCCCGCGTGTGTGCGCCTAACCTCAGCTGGTCTGCCCGAGACCACCTGAGCGCCAACCCTAGTCCCCCGCGCGGCCCCATTTCCGCTCCAACAAGATGAAAGAAACTATCATGAACCAGGAGAAACTCGCCAAACTGCAGGCACAAGTCTCTAGCTGCCATCTTGCGTCCCCGCGTGTGTGTGCCTAACCTCAGCTGGTCTGCCCGAGACCACCTGAGCGCCAACCCTAGTCCCCCGCGCGGCCCCATTTCCGCTCCAACAAGATGAAAGAAACTATCATGAACCAGGAGAAACTCGCCAAACTGCAGGCACAAGTGCGCATTGGTGGGAAAGGAACTGCTCGCAGAAAGAAGAAGGTGGTTCATAGAACAGCTACAGCAGATGACAAAAAACTTCAGTTCTCTTTAAAGAAGTTAGGGGTAAACAATATCTCTGGTATTGAAGAGGTGAATATGTTCACAAATCAAGGAACAGTGATCCACTTTAACAACCCTAAAGTTCAGGCATCTCTGGCAGCAAACACTTTCACCATTACAGGCCACGCTGAGACAAAGCAACTGACAGAAATGCTCCCCAGCATCTTAAACCAGCTTGGTGCTGACAGTCTCACCAGTTTAAGGAGACTGGCTGAAGCTCTGCCCAAACAATCTGTGGATGGAAAAGCACCACTTGCCACTGGAGAGGAGGATGATGATGAAGTTCCAGATCTTGTGGAGAATTTTGATGAGGCTTCCAAGAATGAAGCAAACTGAATTGAGTTAACTTCTGAAGAAGATAAATCTTGAAGAAGTTACTGGGAGCTGCTATTTTATATTATGACTGCTTTTTAAAATTTTGTTTATGGATCTGATAAAATCTAGATCTCTAATATTTTTAAGCCTAAGCCCTGGACAGTGCAGCTCTTTTCAGTTTTTGCTTATATACAATTCATTCTTTGCAGCTAATGAAGCTGAAGAAGCCTAAGAATAAAGTTTGAGACAAAGATAAATAAAATTCTTTGCCTAGTAAAAAAAAAAATAAATAAAAATAAATTATTCAACTCTTTGACTTTTCAGAAGAATTTTAACTTCAATTATGCAAAAATATTTTAGTTTTCTTTATAAATCCCCACAGCCCCAAATTCAGCTTCTGATATGATTAGACTATTATAATTTATCCTAAAAGGCAATACAGATGCTTCATTATATCCTTAGGAATTGCCGGCTTTTAACATAGAGAGCTACATTTTAATAACCAGTCATTCTGATGGTAAATTTGTGGATACATTATAATTAGTCAATAACTTTAGTGTCTGTTATCACATCCGCCCCCCACTCCCCAGGTTACTTTTAACAGGAAAAGTAAATGTTAAAAGCTTAACTATTTAAATACGTTGATTTAGGGAACATTTTTTCTTTATCTGCATTAAATGTAATAGATATAATTGATTTAATACCTTGTAATAAATTGATACCAGTTTTGGGGAGATCTATGACATGCATTTGGGGGCTTCCCTGGTGGCTCAGATGGTAAAGAGTCTGCCTGCAATCTGGGAGACCCAGGTTCAATCCCTGGGTTGGGAAGATCCTTTGGAGAAGGGAATGGCTGGCTACCCGCTCCAGTATTCTTGCCTAGAGAATTCCATGTACAGCGTAGCCTGATGGGCCACATTCCATAGGGTCGCAAATAGTTGGACATGATTGAGCAACTTTATGGCACACATTTGACTTACTTATAAACTTCCTGAGTCCTCAGTAGTTTTGAAAAGTTCATATAATTTTTTTTAGAAGCACTCATCATCAGCACAAAGGTCATAGGATAGTAGATTTTACAAAAATGTGCTTCCCCATGTAACACATGGTAGTGTTATAATTTACGTTGGAACCCTCTTGGTCGATTACTGAAGACCAGTCCCTGGTCATACAATCTGGTTGTGAGTACCTGAAGAATTTTCACCACTGTCTTTGTAGTAACAGATCAAAGCATAAATAACTGCTGGGGATGAGCAGCAGTGCAGAAGGTTATTCTCCCTGGCAGAGATCAGTTGTGTGGATCCCAGGTTGCCTTATAAGGTGGCCTTTCCTTAGCAGTTTGCCTGGCCCAGACCAAGGCCGAGAAACTGGGTAATGTTAGTGTTTCATTGTCAGGCTTGTGAAACAGTAATATTTCAAATGCTAAATGCTGATTTATTAGTTTCCCATGAGGAAGGTAATTGCCAGGACAGCAGGCACTCAGTTCCTCTCTCCCTCAGAGAAACTTCTTGGATATCAGAGATAGTATTTGTGTTTCTTCAGTAAAGTCAGACCAAGTGCAAAGGCCAGGAGATCTTTAGTAGTGACTGAATCCCTCCCCACTGAGACCCCCCCCCTCCTTGTTTCTTAATAATGAAAAATTTCAGATGTAAATATAATTAGAGAAAGTACTATATGATTTTTTTAATCTGTCCATCACACAGATTCTAGGATTATTTTTTAATCACTTTTACTTCAATTGTTCACCTCTCCCCCTTCTCCTGGACTATTGTGATGCAAAACCCAGACATTGACATTTTGTCCTATGTACTTTGTACTTCTTAGAAAAATGGTCTTTTTTAACCTCGCATTATTACATATAACAAAATAAATAGTAATGGTTGGTATCATCTAATATCCAGTTCATTTTCCAGCTTATTTGATTTTTCTGAAAAATCTTTTTGTAGTTTGTTTATTGGAAGTAGGATCCAAAGAACCACTAGTAGTTAACAGGAGTTGCATTTAGTTGATAGGAATCTTACATTTCATTTATTCTGGGTTAGAAATTAATGGGAGAAGGCGATGGCACCCCACTCCAGTACTCTTGCCTGGAAAATCCCGTGGACGGAGGAGCCTGGAAGGCTGCAGACCATGGGGTCGCTAAAAGTCGGAAACGACTGAGCGACTTCACTTTCACTTTTCACTTTCTTGCATTGGAGAAGGAAATGGCAACCCACTCCAGTGTTCTTGCCTGGAGAATCCCAGGGACGGAGGAGCCTGGTGGGCTGTCGTCTATGGGGTTGCACAGAGTCGGACACGACTGAAGTGACTTAGCAGCAGAAATTAATGATTTTTTTTTTATTTTTTGGGTGCCATGAACCCATTTAATAGACTAATGAATCCTTTGAGTCCTCTCTCTCTCATGTTTTTAATGCATAAAATACAAACGATAACACAGCCAATTGTACTAAATTATCAAAATTAAAAAAATACAAATTTATGATAATGGTACTTTGTGCTGCTTTTACTAATGCATTATATAACAAGATGTAGGGACAAAACTAATAAATGCCAGAATTTTCAAGTACTGCTATGTACACTGTTTGAATATATCTGTAACAGTTGTGATATGAAAATTTTCAATTCTTTTGGTGACAAAGCCACAACCATTGTTAATAGTACTGTGGTTTGTTGCCTACATTCATGAGAGAAGGCAGTGTCAATTTCTGTTGGATATTGGTGAAAATTAAATTGTGGATCTTTTTCCCATCCAAATTAGGAACTCTGAATTCTATCCACAATGCCCTACTCTAGAGTAAGCATATTAAGAAAGAGCCTGGCTGTAGGTCTGCCTCACTGGCTCATTTCTGGCTTTTCTATGGACTTATCTCAACCTTCCTGGCCTTTGTCTTTTTGGTTCTGTTTGCTTGGCTCATTTTTCCTGTTGCTCTTCATGACTGCCTCCTCAGAATTCAGATCTCAGTTTAATGGTCACTTTACCAGGAAACCCTCCTAGTTTTTTCTGCTAGTAATTTTATGTTTTTGTGTACATGGATGGTTTCTTTGCCTGTGAGGGTCTGAAGTTAGGAAAAACATCTTTCTTGCCCTCCACCACATCCCCAGTGCTGAGGACAGAATAGTGGTTACATGGGTGTTGCTTGAAAACTATTTATTGGATGAATGAATCTTAAGCTCTTATTATCCATATATTGCTAGTTACTTTCCATCCTTTCATATGCGTGTGGACTAGTAGTTAAAATTCATTATCAGATGCTATAATGAACAGTATTGCATAGGAACCTGGAATGTCAGGTCCATGAATCAAGGCAAATTGGAAGTGGTCAAACAAGAGATGGCAAGGGTGAACGTTGACATTCTAGGAATCAGCGAACTAAAATGGACTGGAATGGGTGAATTTAACTCAGATGACTATTATATCTACTACTGCGGGCAGTAATCCCTCAGAAGAAATGGAGTAGCCATCATGGTCAACAGAAGAGTCCGAAATGGAGTACTTGGATGCAATCTCAAAAACGACAGAATGATCTCTGTTCATCTCCAAGGCAAACCATTCAATATCACAATTATCCAAATCTATGCCCCAACCAGTAATGCTGAAGAAGCTGAAGTTGAACGGTTTTATGAAGACCTACAAGATCTTTTAGAACTAACACCCAAAAAAGATGTCCTTTTCATTATAGGGGACTGGAATGCAAAAGTAGGAAGTCAAGAAACACCTGGAGTAACAGGCAAATTTGGCCTTGGAATGCGGAATGAAGCAGG
>SJXQ01001521.1:0-21054 GCA_006408695.1 Aepyceros melampus | reverse complement strand
GTAATGCTGAAGAAGCTGAAGTTGAACGGTTTTATGAAGACCTACAAGACCTTTTAGAACTAATACCCAAAAAAGATGTCCTTTTCATTATAGGGGACTGGAATGCAAAAGTAGGAAGTCAAGAAACACCTGGAGTAACAGGCAAATTTGGCCTTGGAATGTGGAATGAAGCAGGGCAAAGACTAATAGACTTTTGCCAAGAAAATGCACTGGTCATAGCAAACATCCTCTTCCAACAACACAAGAGAAGACTCTACACGTGGACATCACCAGATGGTCAACACCGAAATCAGATTGATTATATTCTTTGCAGTCAAATATGGAGAAGCTCTATACTGTCAACAAAGACAAGACTGGGAGCTGAATGTGGCTCAGATCATGAACTCCTTATTGCCAAATTCAGACTTAAATTGAAGAAAGTGGGCAACACCACTAGACCATTCAGGTATGACCTAAATCAAATCCCTTATTTCACATGCTAGTAAAGTGATACTCAAAATCTTCAAGTGTGCTTCAACAATACATGAACTGAGAATTTCCAGATGTTCAAGCTGGATTTAGAAGAGGCAGAGGAACCAGAGATCAAATTGCCAATATCTGTTGGATCATAGAAAAGCAAGATAATTCCAGAACAACATCTGCTTTATTGATTATGCTAAAACCTCTGACTTTTTGGATACCACAAACGTGGAAAGTTCTTAAAGAGATGGGAATACCAGACCACCTGACCTGACTCCTGAGAAACATGTATGCAGGTCAAGAAGCAACAGTTAGAACTAGAGATGGAGCAACAGACTGGTTCCAAATCAGGAAAAGGAGAACATCAAAACTGTAATTTGTCACCATGCTTATTTAACTCATATGCAGAGTACATCATGCAAAATACTGGGCTGGATGAAGCACAAGCTGGAATCAAGATTGTAGGAAAAATATCAATAACCTCATATATGCAGATGACACCAATCTTATGGCAGAAAGTGAAGAGGAGCTAAAGAGCCTCTTGATGAAGGTGAAAGAGGAGAGTGAAAAACCTGCCTTAAAACAACTTTCAAATTGCAAAGATTTAGTCCCATCATTTCATGGCAAACAGATGGGGAAATAATGGAAACAGTCACAGACTTTATTTTCTTGGGCTCTAAAATCACTGTATATGGAGACTGTAGCCATGAAATTAAAAGATGCTTGCTCCTTGGAAGAAAAGCTATGGCAAACCTAGACAGCATATTAAAGTATAGAGACATTGCTTTGAGATTGAGGGCAGAAGAAGAGGGTGTCAGAGTATGAGATGGCTGGATGGCATCACTGAAGCAATGGACAGGAATTTGGGCAAATTTTGGGAGATGACAAGGGACAGGGAGGCTGCAGTCAGTGTGGTTGCAAAGAGTTGGACACGACTGGGTGGCTGAACATCAACAACGTTGATTAAACATATGTGTACATATACATATGATGATGTTCAAGCTGGTTTTAGAAAAGGCAGAGGAATCAGAGATCAAATTGCCAACATCTGCTGGATCATGGAAAAAGCANATACGACTCAGTGACTGAACTGAACTGAACTGAACTGAATTAGTAACTATATAACGTAGAGCATATAATTGTTTCATTGATATTGTACATGACAGTGAGGTTAGCTTGTCACATGTTGAATTATTCCAGTTACATTTACTATGATTACTGATATGTATGATTTTCTCAGTTGCTCACTTTTTCTTGGTTATTTTCCTATTTTTCTGTGGTATTTTTTCTCTCTCCTTTTTACCCTTTAAAATAATTCTGTGCGGACCTAATTAAATGGGATCTAATAGACATAAAAGTTTTTGCATAGCAAAAAAACAAAAAACTTTATAAAACAAAACAAAAAGACAACCTATGGGATGGGAGAAAATAATTGCAAATGATATAACAGATAAGTAAGTGCATGCTAAAATGCTTCAGTCATGTCCAACTCTTTGAGACCCCATGGACTGTAGCCTGCCAGGTTCCTCTTCCATGGAATTCTCCAGGCAAGAATACTGGAGTGGGTAGTCATTCCCTTCTCTAGGGGATCTTCCCAACCCAGGAGTTGAACACATGTCTCCTGTATTACAAGCAGATTCTTTACCATTGCTCCACTGGGGAAGCCCCAATAGATATGGGGCCAGTATCCAAAATATATAAATAATTTTAACATCAAAAAGTTTAAAATGAGAATAACTAAATAGACATTTTTAAAAAGAGGATATGAAGATAGCTACCAGGCACATGTAAAGATGCTCAATATCACTAATCATCAGGGAAATGCAAATTTAAAACCAAACTAAGCTATTGTGTCATATTTTTCATAATGGCTATCAGTAAAAATAGCACAAATAACAAATATTGGAGAGGATGTGAATAAAAGGGAACTCTTGTATCTTGTTTATGGTAATGTAAACTAGTACAACTATTATGGAAAACAGTATGGAGGTTTCTCAAAAAAAAAATAGAACTACCATATGACCTAGCAATTCTACTCCTGAGTATATATCTAAACAAACAAACAAACAAACAAAAGCACTAACTTGAAAAGATATGTGCACCTCAATGTCCATATTATTTACAATTGGTGAGATAAGGAAGCAACCTAAGTGTCTCTATCAACAGATTAATGGATAAAGAAGGTGTGGGGTGTGTGTGGTGTGTGTGTGTGTGTGTGTGTATGTGTGTGTGTGTGTACAGGCTTCCCAGATGGCTCTAGTGGTAAAGAACCCACCTGGCAATTTAGGAGATGTAAGAGACACAGTTTCAGTCCCTGGGTAGGGAAAATCCCCTGGAGGAGGGCAGGACAACCCACTCCAGTGTTCTTACCTGGAGAATCCCATGGACAGAGGAGCCTGGAGGGCTCAGTCCACAGGGTTGCACATAGACACAACTGAAGTGACTAAGCTTGCATACATGCATGTGAGTGTGTATATATACACACACACACATACATATATATGTGTATGTGTGTATAACATGATATTACTAAGCCATAAAAAAGAATGTCATATACAACAACATGGATGGACTTGGTGTAAAATCACTTGTATGTAGAATCTAATCAATACAACAACCTACTGGATGTTACAAAAAAGAAAACTCTCAGAAATAGAGAAAATTTCTAGTGGTTACTCGTGGGGGGAAGGAAGGAGGGAAGGGCATATAAGGGTAGAGATTGAGAGGTACAAACTATTATAGATAAAAGAAGCTGCAAGGCTATATTTTACAACATAGAGAACATAGGCACTATTTTATAATGACTTTAAATGAAGTATAACTTTTAATAACTGTTAGTCACTATACTGTACACCTGTAACTTCAATAAAACATTCAAATAAATTAAAATAATAAAAATAATTCAGTGATAGGTGTTCATTTGTTTTTATTCTATCTTTATTACTCTATTTCTTTTGCCATTATACAAACTTGTATTGACAATTATTTTTAAATTTATAATAAATATCTTGTAAAATCTATAGTTAACTTTTATCCTCCCCAAAGTAAAATGGCCTTAAAACATTTTATTTCAAATCCTTTTTCTCAGTTTATATGTGATTCTTGTCTAATATTTAAGCTCTTTTAAAAACATTACACATAATATTATAATTTCTATAAACTAGTAGTTACAGTAATATCAGTATCCAACATATATTGAATTTTCTATACATCAATCATATCTGTAGTCCATTCACTAATTTAATCTTCATAAAACTCTAGGATAAGCTATTATTAACCGTCATTATACTAGTGAATAAGCTGAGACACAGAATAGGTAAATAATTTTACTCATGTTAATCATTTAATGAGTACCAGAGGTGACTTGAAAATCATACAGTTTAGGCACATAACATGCTTTTAACTGTAACACTACACAGTAGAAAATAGTGTTCAAATTTACCTCAGTTTTTATTATTATTTGTTTATATTTATTATTGCATTTGCAACTTGCTTCTAGAATCATTTGTGTCTTTCCAAAGACATTTTTTGGAGAAGGCAATGACACTCCACTCCAGTATTCTTGCCTGGAAAATCCCATGGACGGAGGAGCCTGGTAGGCTGCAATCCATGGGGTCGCTAAGAGTCGGGCACGACTGAGCGACTTCACTTTCACTTTTCATTTTCATGCAGTGGAGAAAGAAATGGCTACCCACTCCAGTGTTTTTGCCTGGAGAATCCCAGGGACGGGGAGCCTGATGGGCTGCCGTCTATAGGGCTGCACAGAGTCGGACACGACTGAAGCGACTTAGCAAAGACAGTTTTTAGAATTTATCCTAGGTTAGGGCTGTTACTATTAAAATTGCTCAGGTTTTGTTTACCAGCATGTAGTGTTCTTTTCTTCCACTTTTTAAAGATAGTTTTGCAGTTTATCTCAGTGCTTTGAAGACATTACTCCTCTTTTTTCTGACTTCATATTTGCCAGTGAAAATAATGTCAGTTTAATTGCTGTTCTCTTTTCTCTGGTGAGGTGTAAGATCTTTTCTTTGTTTTTGATACTATTGAGATTATTGATGTTTCAATACAATATACCTGAAGGTAGAGATCTTATTTGTATTCTTGGCAATTTACTGGTCTTAAGTGCATTTGAAGTTTTATTTTTCAAATACTTTGTAAATTTCTGGTTTACTACTGCCTCAAATGATAGCTTTCTTTACTTTTCTGTTCTTTCCTGAAAATCTACTATTATCTATGTTACATTAGCTAATCTGCCCCTTTTAATTCTTAATCTCTCTTTTATCCTTTTCCATATTCTTTTGCCTTTGAGCTGCAGCACCAGCAATTATTTTTCAGCATATCTTTCAATTTACCATTTCTATTTCAGCTGGCTTGAAACTGCTGTTTAAATAATCTGTTAGTTTTTAATTTAGATAATTACCTTTAAAATATTCCATTCAATTCTTTTACAAGTCTGGCTTCCCTGGTGGCTCAGTCGATAAGGAGTCTGCTTGCAATGCAGGAGACCTGGGTTCCATTCTTGGTTCCGAAAGATCCTCTAGAGAAGGAGATGGCAACCCACTTCAGTATTCTTGCCTGGGAAATTCCGTAGACAGAGAAGCCTGGTGATCTACCGTCCAAAAGGGTCTCAAGAGTCAGACATGACTGAGCAACTAAACCTACCTACCTATTGTTATAATTTAGTCTTTGCTCCTTGTTCATTTTTGTATGTCTAGTTTTGATTTCTTTAATCATTTCATGTTAGGTGATCTTATATATTGTATTTGATAGTGTATTGATTCTAATTTATGAAATCGTTGGGGGTAGTCTTTGCTGTTTATTTATAAGTATTTGTAATTTTTGTCATTCCAGGCTTAGGTATTCTGGATTTTGAACTACTGAAAGTCTAAACTGAGTACCTACATTGAACATGCTTTCACTAGAAGTTTTCCTCTTAATTTTGCTTCCATGAGCACCTGTTATGAGGAAGATGGTGGTGTAGTCCAGATGTTCCAGACTCACTTCCAAAACTCTGCAGAGTGCCAGAGTTTACTCTTTCAATTGCAATGCTATAAACATGTGCACTCAAGGCAATCCACTATATTTCTAGTTTCATATATATACTGAGAGATCTACTTTGTTCCCTCTGAATCAAGCTACACAAATAGAAGGTTATACAAGTGTGGTTGTATTTTAGCATGCAATTTCTTTAGAATATTTGGTTTGCATGCCATCCAACATATACCATTTTGAAGATATTTAATTTCTTAATACAAATAAATAATCATATACTTAAAATGCTTCTCTAACATTTTTATGATCATTTGTTCATCTAACATCAGATAGACATTAGGATGTGGAGTAATTATAAAAATGTAAATAAAACAAATAACCCAAGGTAATAAGGAGTTCATCCTTTATGCTAAGTTTCATCTATTATTTCAAGGAAGATTGCAATTTTATGAAATATCAGTTCAGCTCAGTTCAGTTGCTCAGTCGTGTCTGACTCTTTGTGATCCAATGAATCGCAGTATGCCAGGCCTCCCTGTATATCACCATCCCCCGGAGTTCACTCAGACTCAACGTCCATCAAGTCAGTGATGCCATCCAGCCATCTCATCCTCTGTGGTCCCCTTCTCCTCCTGCCCCCAATCCCTCCCAGCATCAGAGTCTTTTCCAATGAGTCAACTCTTCTCATGAGGTGGCCAAAGTACTGGAGCTTCAGCTTTAGCATCATTCCTTCCAAAGAAATCCCGGGGTTGATCTTCAGAACGGACTGGTTGGATTTTTCTGCAGTCCAAGGGACTCTCAAGAGTCTTCTCCAACACCACAGTTCAAAAGCATCAATTCTTCGGTGCTCAGCCTTCTTCACAGTCCAACTCTCACATCCATACATGACCACAGGAAAAACCATAGCCTTGACTAGATGGACCTTAGTCAGCAAAGTAATGTCTCTGCTTTTGAATATACTATCTAGGTTGGTCATAACTTTTCTTCCAAGGAGTAAGCATCTTTTAATTTCATGGCTGCAGTCACCATCTGCAGTAATTTTGGAGCCCCCCAAAATAAAGTCTGACACTGTTTCTACTGTTTCATCAACTATTTCCCATGAAATGATGGGACTGGATGCCATGATCTTCATTTTCTGAATGCTGAGCTTTAAGCCAACTTTTTCACTCTCCTCTTTCACTTTCATCATGAGGCTTTTTTAGCTCCTCTTCACTTTCTGCCATAAGGGTGTTGTCATCTGCATATCTGAAGTTATTTATATTTCTCCCAGCAATGTTGATTCCAGCTTGTGTTTCTTCCAGCCAGCGTTTCTCATGATGCACTCTGCACATAAGTTAAATAAGCAGAGTGACAATATACAGCCTTGACGTACTCCTTTTCCAATTTGGAACCAGCCTGTTGTTCCATGTCCAGTTCTAACTGTTGCTTCCTGGCCTGCATACAGATTTCTCAAGAGGCAGGTTAGGTGGTCTGGTATTCCCATCTCTTTCAGAATTTTTCACAGTTGATTGTGATCCGCACAAAGGCTGTGGCATAATCAATAAAGCAGAAATAGATGTTTTTCTGGAATTCTCTTGCTTTTTCCATGATCCAGCGGATGTTGGCAATTTGATCTCTGGTTCCTCTGCCTTTTCTAAAACCAGCTTGAACATCAGAGAGTTCACGGTTCACATATTGCTGAAGTCTGGCTTGGAGAATTTTGAGCATTACTTTACTAGCATGTGAGATGAGTGCAATTATGCAGTAGTTTGAGCATTCTTTTGCATTGCCTTTCTTTGAAATTTGAATGAAAACTGACCTTTTCCAATCCTGTGGCCACTGCTGAATTTTCCAAATTTGCTGGCATATTGAGTGCAGCGCTTTCACAGCATCATCTTTCAGGATTTGAAACAGCTCAACTAGAATTTCATTACCTCCACTAGCTTTGTTCGTAGTAATGCTTTCTAACGCCCACTTGACTTCACATTCCAAGATGTCTGGGTCTAGATTAGTCATCACATCATCATGATCATCTGGGTCATGAAGGTCTTTTTTGTGCAGTTCTTCCATGTATTCTTGCCACCTCTTCTTAATGTCTTCTGCTTCTGTTAGGTCCAGATCATTTCTGTCCTTTATTGAGCCCATCTTTGCAAGAAATGTTCCCTTGGTATCTCTAATTTTCTTGAAGAGATCTCTAGTCTTTCCCTTTCTGTTCTTTTCCTCTATTTCTTTGCATTGATCGCTGAGGAAGGCTTTCTTATCTCTTCTTGCTATTCTTTGGAACTCTGCATTCAGATGCTTACATCTTTCCTTTTCTCCTTTGCTTTTCACCTCTCTTCTTTTCCAGCTATTTGTAAGGCCTCCTCAGACAGCCATTTTGCATTTTTGCTTTTCTTTTCCATGGGAATATTCTTGATCCCTGTCTCCTGTACATTGTCATGAACCTCATTCCATAGTTCATCAGGCACTCTATCTATCAGATCTAGACCCTTAAATCTATTTCTCACTTCCACTGTTTAATCATAAGGGGTTTGATTTAGGTCATACCTGAATGGTCTAGCGGTTTTTCCTACTTTCTTCAATTTAAGTCTGAATTTGGTAATAAGGAGTTCATGATCTGAAACACAACAGAAGATATTACCAGGTAATAGGTATAATTGGAGTGTCTAGGTAATTTTAGATAATCTAGTGGCTATAAATTAGTTTTAATTTTGAGGAAGTGGTATTTTTCAACTTCCCTAGCAAGTGATGACAGGTTAGATTTAAAAGATAGAATGTAGCATTCTTAGTAAACAACAAATAACTTTTTCCCAATAAATATGTCCTAGATCCTAAAACAAGCATTTTTTTTTTGCTCTTGTTAAATTCCCTTTTAGTTGCTGTTCATGTATTTTTAACTTTTTCATATGACAACATTATTTCTGAAATGTGTCATTTTATCCTTGTCAGTGTTAAAATACCTAGTACATATCAAATACTTTATCAATGTTTGTAAAACATATGCTGTATAGGAAGGAAATATATATAATATATTTAAGTATCAGCTCAGGGGCTTAGAAAGATACTAGAATGGTAACAGGAGGTCAGGGAGCTTAGAAAATTAAGAGGGCCCAGAGTTTTGGGTGACGTAAAATTCATATCTGCCTAAATTAAATGCTATAGAATACTGATCCTGAGAATCAGTAAACTCATAAAACATTATATCTTAATATCTTTATTATATTTATGGATCATCTCAATATTTGTTAAAATATGATTTACATTGAAGAAAAGACAGAGTTGCTTCAGATCTTTATTCTTGAATATATTTTCCACATACCATAGACATTTCTAAATCTAAGTCACAACATAGGTCAGTAAAATATGTGGCTCAAAGTAATTTCTGTCTGGATGAGAGTTAAAAAAAAAAACATAAATTAAAAATCTATCTAATTTTATGTCTTTTTTGCCAAGTTATACATACTTAAATGACCATCTTTCTAGTAAATTATTTTCAGAGTATAGAAAAGCTCATGTTTGAGAAGAGAACCAAATAAATGTATATGACAATTCACTTAATATATCACAAAACAAAACAGATGTCTTCACTGTGCACTTGATAAAATGAAAATTGGAAATTGTCACTATTGATTGATGGTACGGCTATCAAGTCCATGGCAGGCTACATTAATGTTAAATATTTTGATTTTTTTCATAGAGTTCTGGAGGTGAAAAGCCAAAAAATGTGTTGCTGTATCCAAATGCCTTTATAGTCCATGGAATTCTCCAGGCCAGAATACTGGAGTGAGTAGCCTTTCCCTTCTCCAGGGGATCTTCCCAACCCAGGGATCAAACCTAAGTCTCCCTCATTGCAGGTGAATTCTTTACCAGCTGAGCCACTAGGGAAGCCCAAAAATACTGGAGTGGGTAGCCTATCCCTTTGCCAGGGGATTTTCCCAACCCAGGAATTGAACCACAGTCTTCTACATTGCAGGCGGATTCTTTACCAATTGACCTATTAAGGAAGCCCCTAGGATAGATAAGCCTACAAATTTTAAACCTGATGCCTATGGTCATGATAAGAGCTGCAGCAAAATATAAGCCCTTTATATTTCTTTAGAATAATGCTTATCACACTGTATACAAGAGATCCTTTTATTTTAACTGGGCCTTACAGAAGTGTGAGCCTAGTGTTTGCCGGAAGGTAACTCTCAATCCCATCACCTTCCTAAAAGCATATTAGTATTTAGTATCATTCTAGTTGGATATTACTGAATTTAATAACTACTGATTTGGTTTGTAGTTTTTAAGCTACACAATTTCAGGACTGATTTGTATGCTCAGATATTTTTTCACATGAAAGACATCATGCCATTTTTCTTAATATCATTACACTCATAGTTTAGACTGGAAGTGTAAAACTGATCTCTAGAGTGACAAGGGAACCATAGGAAGGGTCTAATGTCCTCAAAACATGTTTTCAACTTTTTTCTAGTGCAAAGGATTCAACACACATGTTTTTATGATGTTGAATAAAAACTTCAAAAGCTGTGATGGCCTTGATATGTGAAGATAGTAGTGAAATTGATAAGCTTTATTAGTGAATCGTAATTAATTGGGAACTACTTTCTCATATTATTTCCTGAGAATAGTTTTTAAGTTGAAATGAAAATCAGAACCACTGCAACAAAAAGGTAATTATGAGGGACAGAGGATTAGTAAAAGGTAAGAGATTTCAGACACATAAAGGAGTCTGGCCAAATTAACAATTCTTGTGTAAAATGGCATACCATGTTTTATTTCTTTCCTCATCTCTGCATCATTCCTTCTTATATATGAACATCAAAATTGTTTGTGCACCCAAATAAAGGGCGACAGAATTCAATCCCTACAGTTACCATCTAATTTATAAGTCCAATAACCCCAAAACATACCCCAGCTCCAATTCAAACTTTCCAGGAAAAGGTAATGAATCTTGATTAAATGTCCACGTTGGGATAATGCTGAAGAGCACACTGCTGTAACTAAGTTGAAGGTATTGAAATGGTTTGCAGTGAACAAAGAGCCTAGACAAACATGATTTTCTCAACTACATTTGGTCTCTTACCTATGCAAATGCACACCTGTGCATACAGACACACACACACTACACACACAACACAAACATATCTATACTCTTTTTCTCTTACATTCAATTTCTACAAAGTCCAATTATTCATCTAAAAGCCAGAAAGACGCCCGCCTCTTTTCCAAAGGGAAATATCCTACAGTGATATCCTAAAGTGATGTACACGTTGGGATGTCCTGGCCAGTTTTCTGAGTCCTCTAACAATGTGAATTTTTACACTTATTGTAGAGAACTGTTTGACAGGATTTACTAAAGCTAGTGGCTCAGTGGTTAAGATTCCACCCACAATGCAGGATACACAGGTTGATCCCTGATCCCCTGGAGAAGAAAATGGTAACCCACTCCAGTATTCTTGCCTGGGAAATCCCATGAACAGAGGAGCTTGGCTGGCTACAATCCATAGGGTCACAAAAGAGTTGAACATGACTTAGTAACTAAATAACAAAAACAAAACAAACCAAAGCTGAACATATGTACATTCAAATATAAGCAATTATACTTCTAGATATATGTACAACATACATTAATGACACGTAAGAAAGGGAAAAGCAGCCTTTGACTTACAGGCCAGCCTAGATACTATTAAGTTTTACTGTTTAGGTAAAAACAACAACAACTTGCTATTTCCTCAGCAAAGTTATGCAGAAATAACCAATTTTGAGGGTATATGTGCAATTCGCTTACTCCTTGGAAGAAAAGTTATGACCAACCTAGATAGCATATTCAAAAGCAGAGACATTACTTTGCTAACAAAGGTCTGTCTAGTCAACACTATGGTTTTTCCAGTGGTCATGTATGGATGTGAGAGTTGAACTGTGAAGAAGGCTGAACACCGAAGAATTGATGCTTTTGAACTGTGGTGTTGGAGAAGACTCTTGAGAGTCCCTTGGACTGCAGGGAGATCCAACCAGTCCATACTAAAGCAGATCAGTCCTGGGTGTTCTTTGGAGGGAATGATGCTGAAGCTGAAACTCCAGTACTTTGGCCACCTCATATGAAGAGTTGACTCATTGGAAAGATTCTGATGCTTGGAAGGATTGGGGGCAGGAGGAGGAGGGGACGACAGAGGATGAGATGGCTGGATGACATCACCGACTTGATGGATGTGAGGCTGAGTGAACTCTGGGAGTTGGTGATGGACAGGGAGGCCTGGTGTGCTGAGATTCATGGGGTCACAAAGAGTCGGACACGACTGAACGACTGAACTGAACTGAACTGATGTGAAATTCAAATAAAAAATAAACCAACTATGTGAATGTTAAGGTAAAATGCATTAGGATATGTCAAGAAATGACAAAATGACACCTTTAATAATATTTTAATCTTTATTACATTCTAGTGTTATCTTCATATTAATGTGAATCTATAGGCAAAATCTTCAGTGAGATAAGCTTGCCATCATGACAATTATGTTCAGAAAGGAAATAAAAATTTAGTAAGTTGTTTAGAGACCTTGGGCTTCCCTAGTGACTCAGATGGCAAAGAATCTGCCTGCCTGTACCGGAGATGCAGGAAACTTGTGTTCGATTCCAAGGTCAGGAAGATCTCCTGGAGAAGGAAATGGCAATCTTCTCTGGTATTCTTGCCTGGAGAATCCCACTGACACAGGAGTCTGGCAGGCTACAGTCCATAGTGTAGGAAAGTTGACACAACTGAGCGACTAAGACAAACAGTGACAGCCTTAGCTCTCAATCACCATTAGCCAAGAATTATCTCTGCCTTCAACTCCAATTCAAATTCTTTGTCATGTAAACCTCCCTTTTTTGTTTTAAAAATCTCCTGGCTTTACTCCCGAGAAGTGTGTTCTTTAGATTCCTACCTGAATCTGTGTGCACCCCACAACTATGATGTGACCCAAATAAATACCATTTGCTTGATTATTGCCTCTTAGGACTGTTTAGGTTGATAGTCCATAAAAGAACCACATTTTCTTTTTTTTTTTTTCCACAGACACAAAGACTTGGGTCATAACAAGTAAATAAACACATTATTCATTTGCTTGGCCAAATAATATCAGTAATTTTGTAAAGTATTTGAGGTAGGTATAGAAAGTTCTTGGAAAAGACATCAGACAGGAAGGAAATCAAGACATGACTGAGTTGCCAAAAGAAGCATTTTCAGCAAAACTAGCAAAAACTTTCCACTCAGAAAGACCATGAGTAAAAATTCTTTAAGCCATTTTCAATGGTGTACATGAAATAAAATGAAGTTTTAAGAAAACAAACCTAATGGAAAATCTATTGCCTTATCATACCATTGAAGGAAGTAACTGATATTAGAATATTAGGATATCATACAGAGGCAAGGCATTTAGTGGAAAGGGAAGAATAAGCCCTAAGAGATAATAAGTATTATGTCAAAGACTTACCTGATATCTTTAGCATTCATTCACCAAAAAATTATTAAAATAAAGAATCCCCCTCTCTCTCTGTTTGAGTAATGTAGGAGAGGAAGAATAGAAGTAGAATATTCCAAATTATTTTTGGTCTTTACATATTGTGAAGTCGCTCAGTTGTGTCCAAGTCTTTGCGGTCCCATGGACTATAGTCTACTAGGCTTCTCTGTCCATGGGATTTTCCAGGCAAGAGTACTGGAGTGGGTTGCCATTTCCTTCTCCAGGGGATCTTCCTGACCCAGGGATCAAACCCAGGTCTCCTGCATTGCAGGCAGATGCTTTACCCTCTGAGCCGCCGGGGAAGCCCTTACATATTCTAAGAAGCATATACTATTCAAATATTGAAATTAAATTAACTCTGTGAATATTTAGGTACTACTCACAGGTTGAAAACAAAGATTTCTTGACATAACATACTGGATTAAAATTCATAAAACTCAGCTTATTTACAATGGGGTTATCTTTTTCTGTTAAGAAAAATATTAAATATTTAATCTCAATTAAATATCAATTAATGTTAGTTACATATGTAAATACTAGAATGCACATTTTTATATTTAGTGCAAGCTTAATTCTAATAGCACAACTTGAAATTAACATTAATGTTTAACAATAAATATTCACTGAAAGATTAATGGTACAGTTTGCTTGTGGAAACTTAAGTCATTAAGAACCGTTTTGAGAACTACATTTACAGACTCAAAATATTCAAAGGTATTTTAAGTACAGAAATGAGGCTATAGAAAAAGGTACATTGTAACTCAATATATATTAATATATATATATTCATTTACATTGGGAAATACTTCAAACTATTAAACAAAATGTCATATATTATGAGAATAATGTTCTGAGAATTTATAATTTTCTTTTTTTTTAATTTTCATCTTCTGTTTTATGCATTTTAAAAAGAATTACATTGAAAGGCAGAGAAACTTTCAGCGACAGTACACCAAAATGAATAATTGCACCATAAGCTTAGTGTTGCTTTCAAAATTGAAATCAATTTTCAAAGACTAATTATCATGAGAAAGAACTCTATTTCATTTACTTGTGCTCTTTCTCCCAGGAGCTGCTGGGTAGAAGAAGTTATGTAAAATAGATAATAGATGTTTTAATCTAATCTCTCTGATCAAGTTATCAATACCTAAGAATTTCCATGTGTATATATTCATGCATGCATTATCTTTTAAGTTCCCCAAACTTCCCAGTGATATAATTACACATTCCTTGCTCAATTCTTATCAAATACTTCTTAAGGACCAATAGGCAATCTACTGATCATACTGAAAATGGAAGCAAATTAAGTGTCCATAATAGATGAATGGATAAAGAAGATGTGACATATATTTCCATATTTGTGTGTGTGTGTGTGTGTGTATTTATGCATGTATATACAATATATGTACACATATATAAGTTATAATGTAATATTGCTCTGCCACAAAAAAAAGAATGAAATCTTGCCATTTCCCACAACATGGATGTGTTAGGGGAGTGTGTAATTTCCTCGGTTCTGTCTCATCACAACAAACATATGAAGTGATGGACATTAAAGTCGTCGGCGAGTCACAACTATCAGACAGTTACAGCTCTGTGTTACAGCCCAGTTTTATTTATATAATAAAGGAAAATACATTATTGAGGAGTGAAGGCATGCCAACCCAAAAGAGGTGAAAAGAAGAGAGAGAGAGTATGGGAGAGAGATCCCCATCTCTTTGGGTCCCCTTTTTATATGTTTTGTTTCCTTCCCCTAGGCCTGCCCTATGTAAATTGGGCTAGCCAGGAGTGCTGTTTATTCTACCTGAGGTCCTCACTCTGGTCTTCGGACCTTCCTTTTTTTCTATTTTCATGGGCTTTTCCCTTTCTTATCTTTTAGTGCTGGAGTCCAGCTCCAGCAGCCAGGGAATCAGCCTGAAGGGATGAGTGGTGTCAGCGGATAAAGATGTAGCCTCTGACTCAAGTTGTGGGACTACATGTTTATTTCAAGCTTCAGTTTTCGTTTATACTTTGACAAAAGCATTAGGTCAGAGGTTTGACATTTTCAGTTCCCCCCAACCCAGATTTATTGTCTCCAGAAATCATTGTTGCCCTTCAAACAGAGTTCCTGCTTCAGTGATTCTCTCAGAATCAGCTTTACTACCTATTATCTACTGTCTCTTTTGTGTCCTCTACTTAACTTGTGATTACATTGTAACTGATGGTTATGTCTGGGCTGCATATCACATTCCTCAGTTTATTTCTTATCCTTCTAAATCCTGTTTGTCCCTAGCATCCTAAGTTCACTATCTCCTAAAAAGGCTTCTAGCTATTCTTAATTATTCCTAAACCCTAAGCTCAGCAAACTTCTTTTGCCATAAACATTCCTCTCACAAACAGGTCTCAGACAACAATATTTCCCATGGCCTCAAGCTGCACCTACATGCTCATTCTGGAACATTTTTTTGTAAAGATCTTTCAACAAATGTCAATGGCTACTTTATAGATTATTTTCTGGGCACAACTGCAGAAGGCTTTGTGCTTTATCATGCTTCTCTCAAGAACAACAAGCACCTTAACATTCTTTCCAGCCAACTCAACTGAAGAAACGAAGGAAAAAGTCAGAATCACAAGACCTAATTCCTTCATCCTGGGACCGTGCCTGCGAGATGAGAGGGGGTTGGGGCTGTGCCTCCATTTCCTCAGTAATGCCTAATGCAGCTCCTGACATCTCCCCCTTTCTTATTTTTTAAAGCATAAGTATGAAACTCAGTAGATAAAGCAGAAACACTTCGATTGAGTATGCTGAAAAGGCATGGGGCTAATACACAAACCAGAACCAATAAGCATAAGCATATGGCTGCATTAATCATTACTGTAAAAAAAGGATCCATAGGAAAGATACTCCGCCAGATTTTTTAAAGGGACTTGGAAAGCCATTGAGAGGAAAAGTCAGACTCTACCTGCATCATACTCTCAATATGCTGATGTAACTTAGAAATATCAATACTAAAATCTGAATGATTCCAGATGCCTAAATATATGCATATGACACCACATTTATGGCAGAAAGTGAAGAACTAAAAAGCCTCTTGATGAAAGTGAAAGAGGAGAGTGAAAAAATTGGCTTAAAGTTCAACATTCAGAAAACAAAGATCATGGCATCTGGTCCCATCACTTCATGGGAAATTGGAAACACTGGAAACAGTGTCAGACTTTATCTGTTGGGGCTCCAAAATCACTGCAGATGGTGATTGCAGCCATGAAATTAAAAGACGCTTACTCCTTGGAAGAAAAGTTATGACCAACCTAGATAGCATATTCAAAAGCAGAGACATTACTTTGCCAACTAAGGTGCATCTAGTCAAGGCTATGCTTTTTCCAGTAGTCATGTATGGATGTGAGAGTTGAACTGTGAAGAAGGCTGAATACCAAAGAACTGATGCTTTTGAACTGTGGTGTTGGAGAAGACTCTTGAGAGTCCCTTGGACTGCAAGGAGATCCAACCAGCCCATTCTGAAGGAGATCAACCCTGGGATTTCTCTGGAAGGAATGATGCTAAAGCTGAAACTCCAGTACTTTGGCCACCTCATGCAAAGTGTTGACTCATTGGAAAAGACTCTGATGCTGGGAGGGATTGGGGGCAGGAGGAGAAGGGGACGACAGAGGATGAGGGGGTTGAATGGCATCACAGACTCGATGGACGTGAATCTGAGTGAACTCCAGGAGTTGGTGATGGACAGGGAGGCCTGGCATGCTGCGATTCATGGGGTTGCAAAGAGTCAGACACGACCAAGTGACTGAACTGAACTGAGCTGAACTAATGTGTTCCCAAGAATGTATGGAATCATTCACTTATAGAGGGGTAATGCGCATCCATTTAAATTCAGCATGGCACCTTAAAGACAACCTAATTTTTAAATTTGTAATTTCTTGCCTTATAAACAGGACTGCTTCTCCTAAAGCATTGACCTTATTTTCTATTTTCCTATCTATAATTTCCCATGTAGTAAGAGCTACGGAGACATTTTTGGATTGCTGATTGACAAATGAGGCAGTATCACTTCTTTTGATGGGGCAACAGCAGAAATCATAACTGAAGCAATTATGGCAATCAAGGCAGTTATTCCGACAATCAGAGCTTCAATGAATCTCTTAGGTTGAGAAATTAAGCCATTAAATTCTTACAAAACTTTCAATGTATAATTATCAAACCATTGTTCCTCTAATTTTATAGGAACCATCAAATATGGTGGTTGCTTTACAATCATCACACCCTTATAATTACTATAATCATTCCCATCAACACAATTTGATATAAAACAATTCAAACATTTAACATTATAAACAGTTTCTCCTTCAAAAACTCCAAAATCATTCCAATTTCTGGCCAACAAAAAAGCATAAGAAGAATGTACGCAGGCCTGTACAATAAATATATCTTTGTTCTTTTAAAGGTCTATGTAAAGTCACAGGTGCCATAGCAGCCAGTGCTGTCCATAATTCAGGCTGCATGGATCTGTTCCATTGAAACTCACTAAAGGGGGAACCCATTCATTAACATGCCACCTAGTAATTGCTAAAGGATAAGAGATGAACGAATCATTCCATATGGATCTATGCTGCTGCTAAGTCACTTCAGTCGTGTCTGACTCTGTGCGACCCGATAGATGGCAGCCCACCAGGCTCCCCCATCCCTGGGATTCTCTAGGCAAGAACACTGGAATAGGTTGCCATTTCCAGTGCATGAAAGTGAAAAGTGAAAGTGAAGTTGCTCAGTCATGTCTGCCTCTTAGCAACCTCATGGACTGCAGCCTACCAGTCTCTTCTGTCCATGGGATTTTCCAGGCAAGAGTGGGTTGCCATTGTCTTCTCCAATATGGATCTATAAGGTTCTTCAAAAATCAAGTTCAGTCATTGATCTGAAAATAGGGGCACCCCCATTCAGTTAGAAAATGTCTGGTAGCAACAATGGGAATAGATAACTTTAGGGCATACATGCATTCTTTTCAATGAGGAAAGCCAGAAATTCTGCCTATGCTTTCCCAGGCCTGTAGTCCTTGTTCATCAGAACCCGGAGGAGGAGTGCACAGTCCAGAAAGTCCTTTAAATGAGGGGCTGCTTGTCTTATGGCATCATATAGTTTTTCTTGTGCCCCCAGCATCAGCAGCTGTAAGGACCAAAACTATCTCTTGCCATTGCTTCTCTGAGAATCAGAAAGCATGCCTTTCAAGGAAGTTCTAACACATCCATTCAAAACCAGAGCTGATCCTTGTACGGAGGAAGGTATGGCAAAGCAAATAGGTGCATAAACAGACACATCTGAAAAATTGAAGGGGGTGCTGACCACTGCTTTAGCATTATTATGATAGATGGAAGCCCTGCCCAAAGATGAGTATCATTGACAAAAACACAAATGGGCTCAGTCATCCAATCAACAGGCTGAAATGAAGGTGGATTAGGTAAATAGGCCCAATGAAATTTTTCTGCTCTGGAGGGCCTCAGCTGACAAGCCAGCACAGCAAGCATAGCCACAAACATTACCATAGGAGTGGCCTCATGTCTCCCCCTTTCTATTAATTCTTCAGCCTGTTGAGCAAGTTGCTTCAGCTGGCCCCATGTTAGCACCATGCTGGAGGTAGTTGCTTGAGTATGATGACGATGACGAGGTGGAGCAGAATACGTTTGGACTCCATCAGCATGTCTCTCCTGAAGCACCAGGTGCCTGAAGCGATGTACTATCGGTGAAGCCTCAGGTGAAGGATCACTCGCCCTTTGGCTTCTCCTTGGCTCCCTCTAGTCTGCACTCAATGAGCTTCTGATCTCCCCATCTTCCCTCTGTCCTGGACTCCAGGACTCCAGGGATCTCAGTGACCTCAGGGGTCTTCGTGATTTTGGAGAACTCATGGGACTGGACATGTCAGATCAGTCTGTCAGGAATTCAAACAGGAGAAGTGGAATCCTGTTGAAACACACAAGCATATCCTCTCCTGCAAGTTAACAGCACATCTGGCCCTTTCCACTCTCTGGTAAGGAAGTCTTTCCACTTGACCAGGGGCCAGGCTGTAGCCCCTTCAGGAATTCAGTGTTTCATCATTGCAGTCTACCCTGTGTGTCCATGTTTAAATGATTAATTACAAACAAAGCATGGTGTAGAACATGATGTGGAGAGGAATACTTAAGTTCTCCCTGCCTTAATTTAGCTATCTGATTTTTTATAGTCTGGTGCACTCTTTCTACTATGGGTTGGCCTTGGGGATTATAAGGTATTTCTGTTGAATGCACTACAGAAAAATTTTGACAAAATTTCTTAAAAGCAGCAGAAGTATAAGCTGGGACATTATCTGTTTTTATCTGTTCAGGGAGTCCTATTTGGGAAAAAAAACATTGAAACAAGTGCTGAATTACATCTTTTGCTGCTTCACCTGGTCTAGCAAAGGCTGTAATAACATGAGAAAAGGTATCCACGGTAACATGCACAAGGGACAGTTTTCCAAAGGCCGGGATATGAGTTACATCCATTTGCCAGAGAGCATTAGGCCTAAGGCCTCAGGGATTTACTCCTAATGATAGAGATGTTGGGCAATTTGGAAATAATTTAACTGTCTAGCTGCCTCCCTAGGGATATGAAATTCATACCTTAAACCAGTTGCATTTTGACAGTGAATTTTGTGAGAATTTTTGGCCTTGTCAATCTTTTCATATAAGTTTAAAGCAATTACTTTAGTTAATGCATCTGCCAAAGCATTTCCTTCATGTACAGGGCCGGGCCAGCAGGAACGGGCTCTAATATGTACCACAAAATATTTCTGTCTATGCTTAATCTCCTTCTGTAAATCAGATAACAAGGAGAAGATGGTAGTCTTATTTTCTGGAATATTAGCAGTCTCAATATGAGGAAACAACCCTACAATACATAGGGAGTCAGTCAAAAGATTAAAGGTACAGTCTCTCAAATGTTGAAAAGCCCAAATAACTGTTCTTAACTCAGCTCTCTGGGCAGATGTCTCTTCAGTTATCTGAACATGGGATTTCTGTTAATAATTGTGACTGCTTTACCATTAGAGGAACCATCTGTGAAAACTAAAATTGCTCTTTCCAAAGGTTGAATAGAAATTTTCTCAGAAAATCACAAAAGCAAAATAAACTAAAAAATAAAAATTAATTTAAAAAATAAAATAAATAAAATAAAAGACAAAGTCTAAATGAAAAAAAAAAAAGAAAAATCACAAAATGTGTTTTCAGAAAATGCAAAAGGGGGCTTGAGGGCAAATAAAACAAAAATTGACCCCTGAAATCTATCAGGGCAACTTGCCAGTCATCACTATTTTGTAAAAGAAATTGCAGTTGATCTTTATTAAATGGGCTTCCCTGGTGGCTCAGAGGTTAAAGCATCTGGCTTGAATACTGGAGACCCAGTTTCGATCCCTGGGCCCGGAAGATCCCCTGGAGAAGGAAATGGCAACCCACTCCGGTACTCTTGCCTGGAGAATCCCATGGAGGTAGATTACAGTCCATGAGGTCACAAAGAGTCAGACACGACTGAGCGACTTCACTTCACTTCATATTTGCTACTTCCTTTCCAAAAAGTTCCACACTTCTTTTTCTACCTTTTATAATTAATTGTGCCACCAAGCTGGGATAAGATAAAACTATTTTTCTTGGGGTCAGTGGTAGATAGAGCCATTCCAATGGGCCTTCTTGCCACACGCATCTTGTAGGTATGTGTTCCATGAATAATTCCGAGAATAATCAAATCCCATCCTCTGGTAATATTAATCCTAATTAACTGATCATTTAAAGCCTCATCCACTTTAACAAGAGTCGACTCCAGCTAACTAGTCAATTTTCTCTTAGAACTGGGATCAGGATCACCCTTTAAGCAATCAAACAGAGGCTTTAAATCTGCAGTAGTCAGTCTTAAATGTGGGCATATCCAATTAATATCCCCTAATAATTTTTGGAAATCATTTAAAGTTAGTAAATGATCTCAATCTCTCCACAGCTGCAAAAGGGCATGACTCACAGTATAGGTATTTAACACACTCAAAACCACAATGAGGTACCATCTCACACCAGTCAGAATGGCTGCAATCCAAAAGTCAACAAGTAATAAATGCTGGAGAGGGTGTGGAGAAAAGGGAACCCT